>CAUYPK010036512.1:0-43572 GCA_963574355.1 Loris lydekkerianus
GACAACTTGAGGCTCTGTCTCAAAAAGAAAAAGAAAATGATTATATCGTCTAGGAGGAAAAGAAGTAAAGTAGCACTCTTACTTACAAGACACATGCTTTAACCACAGCATACATTTTTGTCATAAGAATTATATTTTAATTCCAGTCCAATTTTTCTACCACCTGCATACTCCCTAGCTCTTAGTTATTTGGGGGGGGAAAGAGGTTAGTGGATTACTTAAAATTATTGTGCAGTTTTTTTGTTTCAGATTGAGGGTACAATGAATTAAATTGCATTGTTTGTATCCTACAGTTTTAAAAAAGAAAAACATAAATACAAACTCATCTAATTTTGGGTGGCGCCTGTGGCTCAGTGGGTAGGGCACTAGTCCCATATGCTGAGGGTAGCAGGTTTGAACCCAGCCTCCGCCAGACTACAACAATGTTGTGGTGGGCACCTGTATTCCCAGCTACTCAGGAGGCTGAGGCGAGAGAATTGCCTAAGCCCAAGAGCTGGAGGTTGCTGTGAGCTGATGCAACGGCGCTCTACTGAGGGCGATAAAGTGAGACTCTGTCTCAGAAAGAAAAAAATAAAAAAAGTAAAACAAACTTACCTAATTTTATTTATTTTAAGTTACATAAAATGATTAAATAAATTTTTTATTTTTGTTTGTAATTTTTTTGAGTGTGATACTTCTTGAATCCGTCTCCAAAATGAAGTCCAGGCTTCCTCCTGCACGTCTCAGTAGAAAGTTACCTTCTACCTTTCTCATTCTTCTGCTGCAAACCATGCAGTTCTCTGTTGACTTTTTTTATTTTATTATCAAATGCATCTTCCCATTTATTAGCCTTTCCTCAGAGTCAAAAGATGATGGTTTTCCCCTTCTGTCTTGAATTCCTTTGTTCCTCACGTTGCTCATAAGCTGAGTGATGATTCCTCTGTAAGAACAGGGTGTCTGCACTTTCTCTCCACTCTCATCCTTATCTAATAAGGAAAGGATATAACTGTTCACAACTGCCGCTTCCATCAAGCAGAATAATTTTTCCACCATTTGCAGGATCTCCTTGTAAATTTGTCACTTCCACAGTACGATTGGATCTATCCATCTCTCCCATAAACTTTATGTATTCTAAAATAACTGTCAGTATGTGTATACATATACATACATATACATATACCTATATATATATATACCTATAAATATGTATTCTAAAATAACTGTCAGTTTTTCAAATTGAACAGGCTGTTTTCTTCCTATAACCAGTGATCAACTGTGTTTGAGACCCAAAGAATGTACTCAGCATTGTCACTAACCCCTTGCAGTGGAACGAGAGGCCCATCGTTTTCATATCACATTGATAGGCATGTAATTCATATTGCTGAAGTTTCTTCTTTTTTCAGATCACTTAGAAAATCCTTTCTAGAAGTCATAGCTATTCACTGTTACATGTATTTTCATTTTATGCAATTCACAAGCAAGTTGAGGGCTTGTATAGACTGCAACCAAGAAAAATGTGCTGTATGTCTTCCAACATCAGAGCCGAACAGGAAACTTAGAGGGTTAAGTGGTGGTTAGATATCCAGCCTAGCAGGAAAACAGTGTAGCTGAGTTCCCGTATGGCCTTTGAGGGCTACATAAGGAAAGAGGAACTAGAAGCATTTCCTCACTTTCTAAGGAAGTCCTGCATCTAGGCACATTTTAAAAATAAAGTATGTCATGTGTCCTTTCCATTGATCTTTCTGCTTCTCATCCTCAGAAGCCATTGCCCACCACTCTCACTGGCCCTCATGACTTACTCCTCCCCTTTAGTCCAATAATGTGTGCCATACACCTGCAGAATACAAGAGTATGCATAGTGACTCCCTTTATACTGCTGGGATTTCAGGTAAAAAGGCAGGGAAAATTCATGTAGTTTAGTGGACAGTATTTTGGGGACTGAGGACAAAGCTGTCTTTTGAACGGACAAACCCATTCTGAACTCCTGGAGTCAAGTGTATGGAACACAAGTAAGGAACTGTGATTACTTTAAGAGCACATCTAGATTATATTATTGGAAAAACTCATCTTTTGTTTTTAATTTATTTACTACTCATTGCATTCCACAAAATATTTGAACTATAATCTTTTGTTCTTTAATTAAGATGTACTAGTTGGATTTTAAGTAATTTTAAAGGTATCTTTGTCCTAAAAACCAGTCTGCTTCTCTAGGTGGCTGTGGACAGAAGCTGGAGCCCAGACTGAACTGGAGAATGCGTTGGGGATTGGAGGGTTTGGGTACCCCGCTATGGCCGCTATCAATGCACGCAAGATGAAATTTGCTCTGCTGAAAGGGTCTTTCAGTGAGCAAGGCATTAATGAGTTTCTCAGGTAATTTCTTGTTTTCTTGAGTTTATTGAGCTTTTTTTTTTTTTCTGTTTGGTTCTGTTGTGGTTTTTGGTTTGACACTAGGTATATATAATTTATTATTAGGGGTGTTAAATCATCTTCCTGTGTACTGTTCTCTTTTCCATGGAGAGTTTTGCTATCCCCCAGGCCACCACATGTGATATTCTGTGCGCCTGGCACTGGATCTTTGTGATTCCCATAAAGGTCTCATGGGGGCTAGAGGCAGCCCTGCCTTGCCAGTACGCTCTGTACTGGTGACCTCGTGTAATGTGGTTTCCATTTCTGAGCCCTTGGTTTTGGAATGTAGTTATTTGAAAATGGCTGTACTTATTACTTCAACAATGTGTAAACTTTAAGATAGGTTCTCCAACTTAAAAAAGCAATTTCTAGAGCTCTCTATCCTGCTCTGCCATTCAGCTCATCCTAAAACTGCCTTTATCTTATCTTTTAGGCAAATACAAGGCATTAACCTAAAGAAATTTTCTTTCCCAATTCTTGCTTTCTTCCTTGTTCATTTCTTAACTGTTGTATTAAAGATATTCAGCACACAAAAGGTGGTTAGAGGGTTATGGTGAATAATGAACAGTGAGAATTAAATTTGAAAGTCTGCGTTGTTTTTGCTGCCAACCTTCCCACTTAACAGAAGTCTTGTGTACTTAGCAGGGGTCCTCAAACTTTTTAAATAGGGAGCCAGTTCACTGTCCCTCAGACCGTTGGAGGGCTGGACTGTAGTTTAAAAAAAAAAAAACTATGAACAAATTCCTATGCACACTGCACATACCTTATTTTGAAGTAAAAAAACAAAACGGGAACAAATACAATCACACCGCCTCATGTGGCCCGCGGGCCATAGTTTGAGGACCCCTGGGTAGAGGCTCTGCAGTCTGATGCCCAATCACATCTCAGCCCTGCCTGGGGTGGTGACCTGCAGTGGTATGGGATGCCTGAGTGATCACTTTCTTCAGCCTCTGCCTAGTGGCAGGCGCTGGCACCTCTTCTAGCTATGTAACTTTGGGCAAGTGACATAGTTTACTTGCACCTATTTGCTTGTTTTTTTGCAGTTTTTGGCCAGGGCTGGGTCTGAACCTGCCAACTCTGGCATATGGGGCCGGCGCCCTACTCCTTTGACCCACAGGTGCCGCCCTGTTTGCTTGTTTTTTTGAATGAGATGGTCATAGGACCTCCAATTGGGGCTGTTGGAGAACTGAGAGAAATCACCAGGGAAAGCTCAGGGTAGTGCCTGGGACAGAGTACACATTTGTGTGCTAGCTGCTGTTTCTTCTACTCTTGTTTGATCTTAGCTAAAAGGCTGAGAAGTGACACTGGCTGTTATTTTTAAGAACATATAGATTGTGAGGTATATTGGGACTTAGGGAAGGGTATTACATTAAGATTTGTTACAGGCAAGGGGCTGTCGCTCATGCCTATAATCTTAACACTCTGGGAGTCCGAGGTGGGAAGATCATGTGAGCTCAAGTGTTCTAGACCAGCCTGAGTAAGAGCCAGACCCCATCTGTATTAAAAATAGAAAAATTAGCTGGGCAAGGTGGCAGGTACCTGTAGTCCAGCTACTCAGAAGGCTGAGGCAGGAGGGTCACTTAAACCTAGGAGTTTGAGGTTGCTGTGAGTTAGGCTGACCCCACAGCACTCTAGCCTAGGGCAACAAAGGGAGACTCTTATCTCAAAATATATATATATATATTTGCTATAAATCATTTTAAACAGGCTGGTGCAGTGCCTCATGCCTGTAATCCCAGCACTTTGGGAGAATGAGTTGGGAGGATCACTTGTACTCAGGAGACTACAGTGAGCTATGATTATACCATTGCACTTTAGCCTGAGTGACATAGCACAACCTCATCTCTATAAAAAAGTAAATAAAAATTTTAAAAATGTAAAGAACAGATTGTTTTAAACAAAGAAGTTGAGATAAATTTATGGTGGAATCAATAAAATATGACATCAAAATACAAATTTAGAGTATCTTTCAAGTTTGCATTTTCCCCAAGCATTATGAGGTTTTTCATTTTTATTTAATGGGTTTGTTTCCTTTCCTTCTTCCTCCTCTTCTCTTCCCTCCTTTCCTCCCCACCCCCACCCCCCTTTTTTTTTTTTTTTTTTTTTTTGAGGTAAGAGTCTCACTCTCTTGCCCAGGCTAGAGAACCATGGCATCTGTCTAGCTCACAGCAACCTTAAACTCCTGGGCTCAAGCAATCCATGCCTAGCTGTTTTTCTGTTTTTAGTAGAGTTGGGTTTTGCTGTTGCTCAGTATGGTCTCCAACTCCTGAGCTCAAGGGATCCCCCCACCTCAGCCTCTCGGGGTCCTAGATTTATAGGCATGAACCACCGTGCCTGGCCTGGTTTTAATTATTGAAAAATTTAAATATGTACAAAGGTAGAAAGACTAGACTGAAGAACTTTTGTATTATTTTCAACCTCAACAGTTACCAACTAATGATCAACCTTATTTTGTCTACCCACTTCCTCCACCACTGTTTTAAAGCAAGTCCCATTCCTTCTCTTATGCAAATGTTACAACATGTATCTCTAAGAGACAACTTTTAAAAACACCATAATACCATTGCACCTAAAAACTTGGATTCAGATTGCTGTGGTTTGTGTGATTCAGGTCCCAGTGTAAGGTATGCGCTGTGGTTGGTTGATATGGTTAAGGAAGTGTTTTCATAAAGAAGTCTGGAACTGCTTAAGTTTGTTTGAGTATCTTAGAGTTCTGTTTGTTTATTTAATCATAAAGTCGGAAATCACAGTCATTTCATGTAACATTTTTTTTCTAATCATGGGTTTGCTTAATGCTGGCCCATTGCTGCCACTACATTTATAGGTCGTTTAGCTTCATTGTTACTATCTTAAATTTTGCTGAATTTACACATACTCGCACTGGTAGTACGTTTAGCTTTGGTTTTCCAAAGCCAGATTACGACAGGTCTGTATTGTATTTCACCTAAAGTGTTCACAGCTCTCACTGCCAAGCACATGCATACTCCAGCTCTGCGCCAGCCCCACCTCGAGTCTGCCAGAACCAATCGTCTCACTAGTGATGTGCTCTGTACATTCTCAGCAAACAAGAGTCATAGGCAGCCTATGTTCCAATCAACTTGGATAATTTTTTTTTCCCACAGACATGGTAACTTTCATCATTTTTATGTAATTAATTTGTATTTCAGCAAAAAGCTTTACTATTTTAAAATATAACAATCCAGCAAACTTGTTGGTAGCAACTGACTTTACCTGATGCAGAGGGAGGACTTAGTAATATCACATTTGTTTGTATTGTTGTCTGTGGTTGAAAAGATAATGTTCTTGACCTATTTTTCAGGAATATACTGCATTAAGGAGCAAGAAATGCCTATACATAAACATAGTAAACAGATTGTGGTTTAAGTTGTTTATTTATTTGCATCAGCAGTCCCTTGTGAAACTGTTTATTTTGGTCATTTTCCCCAAAGGGAGCTCTCTTTTGGGCGTGGCTCTACAGCCCCAGTGGGAGGCGGAGCTTTCCCCAGCATCAGTGACAGAGAGCCTTGGGACGGCAAGGATGGTGAGGTGAGTGCCCCACAGTCCTGCTTTCTTCCTCAGTCTCTGCATTTGTGTGTCTGGAAGTCAAGCCCTTGCTGTTAGACCTGAGCCTTGGCACTCAATGAAGTATTCTGACCCATGGGCCTTTTAAGAGGTTCTTTAATCTCATCTTCCCTATTACTAAAAAGTGCTTTGTGGCATACTCGATATTCTTGATAGACATCTAAGATAAATTTCAATAGTGAGGTAGCTTTCCTGATTATTCCTCTATAGTGAATGTTTAACCTGAAATTTAAAAAATGTAACATTATGGCTCAGTGCCGGTAGCACAGTGGTTACAGCGTCAGCCACATGCACCAAGGGTGGGCGAGTTTGAACCTGACCCCAGGCCAGCTACACAACAATAACTGCGACAACAACAAAGAAATAGCTAGGTGTCATGGCGGGCGCCTATAGTCCCAGCTACTTGAGAGGCTAAGGCAAGAGAATCGCTTAAGCCCAAAAGTTGGAGGTTGCTGTGAGCTGTGATGACATGGCACTCTACCCAGGGCAACATAGACTCTGTCTCAAAAAGAAAAAAAAAAAAAAAAAAAAGATGTAAAATTGTAGCTTTGAAGTTAGCATTTATTTGTTTGCAGTTCTATCCCACCTTCTTCAAAAGGACAAATTAAATGACTTCCGGTTTTAAAGATATAAATGATGTTATTATGTTAAAATCATGTTTCATCTGAGTTCTCAGATTTCCACCTGTATGTAGGGGCAAAGCTGAAAGTAGGAGCCAGATTGAGGGAAACTGGTCTGAACCTCTAGAAATTAATTTGCTCTTCTGTAAAATGAGACATTGACCTTTCGGGGTGTTCCCTGGTCTGCGGTTCTAACAGTGGTTTTCTGTCTACCAGCTTCCCGTGGAAGATGACATTGACCTCAGTGATGTGGAGCTTGATGACTTAGAGAAAGACGAGTTGTGAGAAAGACAGCAGAGACTTCAAACTGTTTTCTTTTCTTGAGAGCCAGCATACTTTTCCAGCAGTGAAGGAACATTCTTTACAATCAGATGAACCTACCAGAGGCCTTTTAAACGAAGAAGTAGCACTCGGTCATTTGAAAACACTGCAACAGTGAACTTTTGCATCTCAAGAAAACATTGAAAAATTCTATGAATTGTTGTAGCCAGTGAATTGTATTGTATTGTCACATAATAGTTTGAAGAAAACTCAGCTGTTGAAAGTTTTTCCCTTCCTCTGACTGCTGCTTGGGTGTTCTTGAAGGCTGTTTCTTACTTAAGTATAGGTTTTTTAAAGTGATTCCTTCATTTGAATATTAATGGCTTTTTCCATTAAAGAATTAAACGATATTTTGGACAATGCTGATAAATGTATGAATTAGTATCCACGTCATAAATTCAGAGTCTGATGTTTGGCAGTAAACTAATATTTTTAAGTGATGACCCAGATGCCTTTCCTACATTTCCTATATTTTCTATTTAAAATATAAATAAGACCTCTTTGATTCAAACGCTGCCACCTGGATGCCCACACAATATAGACTATACATCAAAAACTGGGTTTTCAAGTGAGAACTGCATTTATGCCCAAATTTTGTCTTTGGACCTTCTCTAGTGGCTAATGATTAGGGAATAGCTGGTTAGGTATTTTCAAGGTTTTTTATGTTATCACTAATCTCATAAAATAACACTTCAGACATGAAATACAGCAGCAGGTTACCAATTTATAGACAGTTCCCATTTATGTAAAACATACAGAAAAATGGAATTTTTCAATTATGTTAGAATTTAAGAGACAATTCAAAGGACTTGAACGCATTTTATTGTAACTTAAAAAAAATAAATAACTGTACCTAACTTTTGTGAGCAATTTCTCTGAAGAATCTAAATTCTGTAGGACATTAAAACTATTCTCTGGCTAAGGAAAGAGGCATCTGTATTCATCTGCAGTGAAAGTGGTGCCAGCCTAACCGTTCTAGTCAAGAAGACTAAGGTCAATACGGAAGTAGACGTAAGGAAAATAGTCTTGGTTATTGAGTTGTAATCCGGGGATCTCCACAGATGCCTACAAAAGAGAACATGGTAATAATGTTCTAAGTGCATAAACTAGTTTCCTGTTTTATTTTTAATTTCTAGTTTCAAACAGTCTCTGCAGGCACTGGCCATGCATTCTGCCCTGCACAGCTGTGGCCTGTGCCCCATGCATCCTGGACTCACACACTCCCACCGCTTCCCTGCTATGTTTTTAACTGTTGTGGCATGTAGATTTTCATAACTAGCTGACAAATAACATTTTTGGGGAAGTATCTCATACAGAGATGCTGACCTCACTATTTCTGGATTATACACTTACGTCCAGTATACTGGCAGCAGCCACTTCATCCAGGTGTCTGAAGACAGAGTTCAGAACTTCCCTTAGACGTTTGGTGGATGACTTCTTATGTGGCTTCAGGAGCACTGCCTGAAAGTTCACTGGCAGTCCATACCTTTCAGATAGAAAAAGTCAGGACATTACTCCAAATGTAAACAGGGACAAAATGAACCTGGCAAGGAATAAATAGTAAATCCTAGAAATAAAAAGCTCCAACCAACACAACTCAACAAAAATAAAATTCAGTCAAAATGTCTAGGGTCAGCAGTGATACCTCTAAATAGAAAAAGGCCAACATGCTAAGCCCCTTCTGAGATGCAACAGTTGTTGACAATAAAGCAAAGAGGTCATCCCAGGCCGTGAGCAACATCCCTGGTGAATGCTCAAGCTGAACAGAGGCAGATGGACTGAACGTTCTCTGAAGCATTTGTCTAAAATCTAGCTCAGCTGTTCTGTTTTTCTCTGCAAAAGGAGAGGCAAAAATCTGGCTTATCAAGATTGTGTTATTCCTTTTGCTGAATTTTTAGATGGACAGGATTTTAAATGTTACCTGCTTGTGTGCCTGAGTACATTTAAAACCACTGTTGGGATGAGCTATTCCTGCAGTGTTATCCTAAGTCAATTACTTGCAGGGGAGTGGGGGGGACCAAGACAATTATTTGCATTGAGTATTAAAAGAAATAAACATGCATTTTGTGATTGCAGAAATGTATAAGATACACTATCAGTGAGGAAATGCTTGGACAGTCAGTCCTTAGCACGTCTTTCTTTGTGCCCCCCAGGCCATGGTGGGAAAGCAGTCCTTGGGGTGCCCTTCCACTCACCTAGTGCTTTTCCAGACCAGGGCCTGCCTTGCACGTCAATCATGGGGGCAGGATATGGTAGTATTACTAAGGTTTATTTTCCAATGGTCATAAATTATCCTCTGGCTCCCAAATCTTCCCAATCCTCTCTGGGTGCAAAGCATTCCCTGAAATGCCAAGCTCTCCCACTAAATCTGCAGGAAGCTGAAAGAAACTGAAGTAGTATAAAGGGGCCGTTTTTAACCACCAATCAGCTTGATCGCATTGCCTTGAGTACCTCTAGGGGGCAGTGCCATGGGGAGGGTGGCAGGTGTTCACATGTAGGATGGTGGTACCTGAGTAGATAAGGCCCCAAGAGAAAGGAATGACCCAGCTAACCACCTCATTTCTTTGTTCCCATCTCTGGTCAACAAAGCTGTGGTGTCACCTGGAGGAAATGAGCAGAGGCTGTGGTGCTTACTGTACCAGCCCTGCCTCGCCTTCCTGGCCCAGTGATGTGACCCAGCATGTTCCTCAGAATGTCCACAGCCTTCCCAGATGGCAGGTAGTCACCAGTGCCGTACCCCAGTGGCATGCATGCGGACTGGCATTCTAGTTCTCCATGGGACTGACTACTGGACATCACTCTGCTGCCCTGTCATCTAACAACCTAGTCACTCTACCACTCTCACCATCACTGCCAACTTGCCCTGGAGGTTGTTCTCCCATCTCCCTGAACAAAGTCTCATCTTTAAAGCGCTCCCTCCCCAGCCTGAGCTCCCTGAGGCCAGAGGCCTGCATCTGTTTTGGCCCCAGGAGGCCCACCATGAATACTGTGGATGCTGACTGAAAGCACGTGACCCTCCTGCTTCCCTGACCTTCCTCAGCCTCTGGGCTCTTCTTTTTTTTGGCCGGGGCTGGGTTTGAACCCGCCACCTCCGGCATACAGGGCCCGTACCTGACTCCTGTGAGCCACAGGCTCTGCCCAGCCTCTGGGCTCTTCAAAGACCCTCCCAGTTACTGCCCTCTCAGGATGGGAACAAAAGAAATGTTCGCTCGGCCATTCCTCTCAGTTGGGGCCTGCCTACCTATCCAGGTGGCACCATCCCCTACGCGCTCACCGATGAACACCGTATCTATTCTGCCTAGAACATGACTGCCAGGAAGGATCGGCCAGTTCTCCCTGCTCACTCTCCTCACTCTCCCCCATCCTGATCCCAGAAGTCGCCTGGTAGGCAGCTGCCCACACTCCTGAAGCAGGGCTCAGCCTTTCTCAGTCACTGGCCCTTCCCTTTATCAACACTTGGCCTGTTAAACACAAAGCATCAGCTCCCTCACAACCTGCCTTTCCTGAGAGCCAACTCAGAGTGTCTGATGTCCTGTGTCACTCCTTCAGTCACTGCCCTCCAGCCTGTCTCACCAACGACCTCCCAGTGGCCAAATCCAAGGGACGCTTGAAACGGGCGTCCTGCTTCATGACTGCTCCCTCCTCTGGCCGCCTCTGTAGCTCCTCTGCCTCCATGCACTCTCTTAATGCCAGGTGTCCCTAGGGGCATTTGTCTGTGGCTTTCCCGGGGCGATGTACCCATGCGTCTGCCACTGGAGACTTCCTCGTGTCTATAGTATTTGCTCCTCTGCATGACCTCGCCCAGACCTGATGAGCCAGGACCCGGCCACCTGGTAAGCCTGGGCACCTCCTGGCAGCCCCACTACCTACTCACCGTCCTCTCGGGTCACTTCAGCCCCTTGGACACTTCATCTGGGACCAGCACACCCTGACCTGAAGACTGCCCACTTCACCTCAACTTTATCCAATCAACAGACATTTCATATCTACTCTGACTCTGGGCGGTGACAGGTACAGGAAGTGGACTCGGCCCAGTGCAAGGGGGAGAAGCAGGACAGCCGTGACTCAAGGATGACAGCAACAAGCACTAAGGAGGGGTGAAGAGTGACAGGAGGCCAGAGGAGCAGGGAACAGGCAGATCATCCCTGTCCCTGCAGCCTTGGCTAATCAACTGGTGAGTTCAACCTCATTTTTCTCAGATTGTATCTTCATGTGAGGGAATATGGAAAAGCCATTAAAAAGGACCAAAAGCTCCACACATTCTGGCCATGGAGTAAGCAAGGTGCAAAACAGGAAGTATCAATTAACCCCCAGAGGGGGATTAACAAGAGTCTCAGAGCCACTGACCATCAGTGTCTCTGGGTCACGGGGCTATAAGGACCTTTTATTTTCTACAGTAGAGATGCTTGAATGTGAGGGGTTTTTTTCACAGTGTTCATGCATTACAACTGTATTCAGGAAAAACATGTCACACCCAGACAGTTTTGAGAAGAATTCTTTTTGCATATACTTTTAGGGGAAATACTCTATTTTATCGAGGTTAGGATGTTAAGGATATCTGCCTTGACCTCTCTAGCAAATGGGCACCCAGGCACCCTGTAAGGTATGGACAGAGTTCGTCATACTGGGCCTGAGAACATCCAATTTCCAAGACAAGTAGGGTCGATCTGGGACCAACTACAGATGGCTGCAACACTCTGGGTTAGCTTGGGTACACCCTTCAGCCAAATGCCACAGTCTGGGTCATGACAGTCCTCAGGATGGGTGTGCATGGGTGTGTGTGGAGTGGAAGAACCAGGAACCAGGGACACATCAATGCTTAGAAAAACCCACAATTCAACCCACCCTCACGGAGGGTGAATTGGAGCCTGGGAACACGAAAGAGGCTCATGTTGCCAGCCAGGTGAGCTGGGCCTGAGACAAAGGCAGAGGGCCGGGCTTGACCAGGGTGCAGTGGACAGGTAGAGTCCAAGCTGACCCTGAGGCTTGGGGTCTGGTGCTGGGAAGGACGATGAGGCCACTGGCAGGAATAAGGAAGCTGGAAGAAGATGAGCGGAATATCCAGGTAAAGTCTCTGGCAAGCAAATGGCAGGAAACAAGGGAAAGTTGGGGACAGTCAGCAGGTGGACAGCTGGGAGGGACCCCTAAGCACCCTTCAGCACAGGCAGGGAGTGGTCTGGGAGAGCAACGGACGGTCAAGGGGCTGGAGGAACACAGGGGCTTGCAAGTCAGAGCCAGCACAGTGTGCCATGCAGCAAGTTCAGAGCACTCAACAGCCCCGGACATACTCAAAATATGGCATAAAAGTGGGCTTCAAAACCTGTTTCCTGTTTGATTTCATCTTTATAAAAATCTAGTAAAAATGATTTATATCCCTGGATTGAGCTGAAACACATTTTTCTTAAGTATCACAAAAATGGAAAAGCAAGTATCCAGTGCACTCAATATTAACATGAAGCCAGCAGATGATCTAATACACACGCACATAAAGAGAAAAAGGCAATTCAATTCAAGATGGGGGAGGGGGAGGAGGATGGGGGACGAGTGTGCTCCCACTTAATAGGCACAATGCAAATTGGCGCACCTCCTGGGTGTGGGACACAACAGGAACTCTACCTAACAAATGCAAACATTGTAATCTAATTGTATTTTCACATTAATCTGAAATAAAAATAAAATTTTTGAAAATGATTTGTATCTATACGTTAAAAAAAAAAATTAGTGAGGCATAGTGTAGTACACCTGTTGTCCCAGCTACACAGAAGCTGAGGCAGGAGGATCACTTGAGCCCAGGAGTTTGAGGCTACAGTGAGCTATGATGACACTACCATGCTCTAACTTGGGCAGCAAAGCAAGACTCAGTCTCAAAAACATCTATAGCCAGAAAAAGGGGCACCCCCCAGGATGTTAGCAGTCTTCTCAGTCGGTATTAAAAACTCTGGATGATTTTCCCTCACCCTGTGCTTATCTATAGATTCCAAATTTTCCACAGTGAACCTATTTGGGTTTGTTGTTATTTTTTTTCTTTGTTTTGAGACAGGGTCTCACTATGTCCCCCTCAGTAGAGTGCCATGGCATCACAGCTCACAGCAACCTCAAACTCTTGGGCTTAAGCAATTCTCTTGCCTCAGCCTCCCGAGTAGCTGGGACTGCAGGCACCTGGCTATTTTTTTGTTGCAGTTGTCATTGTTGTTTAGCAGGCCCTGGACAGGTTCAAACCCGCCAGCCCCAGCGTATGTGGCTGGAGCCCTAACCAGTGAGGAACAGGCACCGAGCTAGTTGTTATTTTTTCTTAAATAGGCAACATAAGTTTTGTTGCTGTTGGTTTGGTTTTGGTTTTCTCGGAGGCAGAGGATTGAGACGGTCCAGGGTCTCCTTCCAGGAGCCAGCAGAGGGTCCACATGGGATGCAGCTGAGGAAGGAAAAGGCAGAAGCGGACAGCAGGGGTGCAGGGCTGGGTAGAGGATCTGCCTTGGGGAATCTGGGACATTGCCAAAAGCCACAGATGCAGCAAAGAAAGGGCAGAGGCAGGAGGAAAGGCAAGCGGCTGAGGTGGTCCCAGATGGCCCCTCGAGGCCCTCTCTACCTCAGGACACCCCAGAAGGAGCATCTCCACATACCTGAGCACGGACTCCACAAATACTCGCAGGGCCTTTATGTGGATCCAGGCAATGAAGGCTTCACTGAAGTTCACCTTGAGCCAGCGCAGTAAGGGGCCCTGCAGACACAGAAGAGCCAGGTGACTCCTTCTGGTTGCTCCACCGGACACTGAGCCCCAAAAGGACTTTGGCATAGCAGGTCCTGAGCTGAGAAGTGCCCAGGAGCCAGCAGAAGCAGAGAGTCAGTCAGGCAAGCCTTGGGGCTGGCCCACAACTGCAGTGTCCAGGGTACCTGGCGCTGAGGAAGCTTGAGTACAGCCAGCCAGCACATAAGCAGGGCCACCGCAGATGGGGGCCTGGGAAGCTGGGCAGCCCCTGACTCAGGGCTTTCGGCAGACAGGGAATGGGCTGTTGCCTGACACTGTGCAGCTAGAGAGCCCACCTTCTTGAAGGCTCTGTTCCCCCACCCAGGTCCCAGCTTCACCCACCAGCTGCAGTGTCAAGGGGCCTCCTCAAAGCCCCCCCTCACATAGCCACAGCAGCTATCACTAATGCTGATGTGGCTGGTCCTCTGGGGTAACTCAGAGTCTTGAAGCAAGAGTTCTGAGCCCCACCTGGTATCTCCAACTGTCCACAAAGGTCAGGGTGGGTCCAGCCAGGGCAGCCAAGGCGGGAGAGCCCAGTTGCCAACCACCACCCCCAGCCTGCCCATCACCAGCTCCAGCCACCTCCAGTCAGGGCAGACAGCCTGGCCACAAGCTCCCCTCGCTGCGGGTAGGGCAGCTCCAAAGAGGTTCTGCAGAGTAGGCGGAAGGCATGATTCTGGGCTCCTCAGATTTAAGACCTCAAAAGCCACGTTAGATTACAGAAAATGCAAGGATTTGTTTTCTCACAAGGCGCCTTAGCTGGCAAGGAGATGCGAGCCCCCAGGATCCGGGGGGATGCTTACCTCACCCTCGCCCTCACTCTCTCTCTCTCTGTCGGTCTGCCCCGCAGCGAGCCTATCAGGGTGACCTAGCGGGGTTACCTTAACCTTGTGGTCCGGGAGGGTGGATGATCCCTTTTTAAGGGCAACACAGGAAGTTTGCTAAAGGCACAGAAATGATTTATTAATCTTTCAGCAAACATGCATTGCAAACAAACAGAAATAATTCTTATCTCCTGAAAAGCTTGTGAAAGCATGCTCAGAAATTCAGGCCCACCCTAGGGACTGGTCAGACTAAAGGTGTGGCCAGTTCAGGGGGCTGCTACAGTCTTTGGCAAAGGCAGTGCTGTAAGCCCACCCCGCCTGGCATCCATTAGGACTCCCATCACGGGCAGACCAAGACAGCACCAGGAGGAATTTATGGAACTGGCCCTCCTATGATGCTCTTCTGTCCAGGCTCCATCACACTGTCTCCACCACACCCCGCCACAGATGGCTCCTTAGCACTCATGGAGCACTTAGCTCTGCCACGTGCAGCAGATTAGTCAGGCGCGCTGCTAGGACATCGAACCTTATCATTCTGTCTCCACAAAAAACAGGAAAATCCCACCCTGTGCTCTCAAAGTACATCGAAACCCAGGGGCCTTGCCTACCCCTCTGGTTGACAAGTAACAAAAAAGGATGCAAGAAGCTTTGTTGTATCCACTTCCACACAGGCCAAAGGGGAACACAGGTGCTCAGAAGCTGGGTGGGGCTGACCCCAGCTCAGTAAGTTTCCTCGGGGCTCCACTTCTGACCCACAGGGACACCGTGGCAGGGTTCCCGATGGCAGCGCAGGTGGGTAGGAGTCTATACCATGTAAAAAACTCCAGCCGGCAACCTGAGCCCCATGTGGCTGGTGTCAGGCTCATGTGGGTGTCACCCTGATCCGCAGAGGTCTGGCAGGCCTGTGCTAGCGCTCAGGTAGGTGCCAAAGGCCCTACTTTGCTACCTGTCCTGCAGGCAGGGCCACCCAGCAGGACATGTGTGGAAGCTGCCACAATCTGCCTCTGTCCCCAGCACTGTGTCCAGAGGGCCCTGGAGTCAGGACTGAAGCAAGTCGGGCAAGGCTCAGCGAAAGAACTGCTGGGGCATCCCCAGGTGCTAAGGCTCCAGGTGAGCTGAGGTTACAGAAGAAAATGTTTCGGATTTCAGCTCTTACTGTATCTGTGGCTACTGCCCTGAGGACCAGAGCACCCAGCAGGCCTGGGGTCCATGGTCCTAGCTCGGCCCTCCATCCTTAGGAGGGCCCTTGGCCAGATCTGAGGAGTGTGTGTGCTCACTGGGTGTGCCCCTGTGTTTCTGTTTCAGTGGCAAGAGCCCCTGTGTTTCTGTTTCAGTGGCAGAGGTTTAAAATCCCCAGTATGAATTTATATTTTGTAATCAGCTGCTGTTCCCTTTTCATGAGAGCCCACAGCTGGGCTCCTTCCTGAAGCTACTGCTGCTTCTCTGCAGTCCCCACTGGAAAGAAACTGACTCAGAGAGGTCAGTCCCCCCAGGCTGTCTGCCCGACAGCAGCACTTTTGGCCTGGCTCACAGCCACTGCTGTCCCCAAGCACATACAGTTCATGTCTGTACACTGGCTTTCCTCCCAGAGGCCTCGAGGACATTCTCTTCATTCCTTTCTTCCTGTCTATCTCTACAGGTTGGGTTGGAAGGTATTTCCGCAGAACCCTCTTTAGTGGGCATGGGAAAAAGGCCCAAACACATCCCACCCAGACAGGCTCCTTTGGAGTCTCCTGGCCTAGCCCAGCACTGCCGCTGGAGGTTGCCAAGTCTGGAATATGCCCATTTCACAGAGCAATAGAGTAACTTTTCTGAAGTTACACTGCTCACATTAAAAAATCGAGCATGCAGTTTTCTTCCCTCTTGAGCCAAGCTGCCCTCGTACATGAACAGTTTCTGAGTGGCTTGGTCGGAAATCTCAACATAAGCACCTACTCTTTGCTAAGAACATAGACGAGGTAAACACAGGTGCTGGTGACACTCCAGAAACCACACAGCCAAGGACAGCAGAGTGACCATTGGCCATACTCCCCAAGGCCACTCTGGGCATAGATACTTCCTCCTGGAGCCCAGCTGCCTTGCTTGGATGTAGGAGGTCAGGCAAGTCATCTTGGTGGGGGAAATGCTTAGATATCAAACTCTCCAACCCGGGGCTTCTCTGCACAGTGAAACTGCCACCTCTCCCCGGAAGAGCAGTGCAGAGTATGGCCAGGTCTGATTCCAAAGGCTCTGCCCAGGCCAGGCTCATAGTTCCCACTCCGTCTTCACCCCTTTCCCAGACCCTGCTCTGGCAGTCCCATGAGAACAGACATTCCCAAAGATGTGAGCGCAGGGGACATGGGACAGTGAGAGGGAGAGGTGGGGACATTGGAGGGCTCTTCTGCCCCAGGATGCTGGGTGAAGACAGGAGGGAGCTGCTCAACAGCCCCAGGAAGCACCCCCAGCCTGCACCCCATACTCACAAACTGCAGCTTCTTATCAGACATCAACCTGGTCATCTCCTCCCTTTCCCTTTTAATTTCATTCTCATCATAGTAAAATTCACGGACAGTGAACCTGAAAGCAAGCACGTGATGGGCTTTTACTTCTAGCTTTTACTAGAAGCTTCCTAGTGCACAGGACCCCCCTCTCCCTCCCAGAGAGAACAAACCAAACCCAGAGAACCCCACCAAGGCAGAGGTGTTACTAACTTGTTTTCTTTGGCTTTGCTTTTGAAATCGTCAATCACTTTTCGAAACAGAGTCACTGTGAAGAGGCCACCCTCATTGTCCTCAGCAATCAATCTGTTGGAAAGGAGCATCTGTTTGCTGGACTAATTGCCAGGGTCACCCTGTGCCAGGCTGGGCCTGGAGGCCGACCACTGCAACACTGGACCTCTGAGTGCCCCCAGGGCCCAGTGGCCTATGCTCGGAGCCCTGGCAGCAACTAAGAGTTGGGGAGCTCTGCCATCTCCAATTCCTCCTGCCACTTCCACACACCCCTCTAGGCCAAGCTCTCAGGGGCCTCCAGGGGCTCTACAGGCTTGAGTGAAAAGCAGAGGGGGATTCAGATCCTGATCACACAATGCCCAGGAGATCAGTTCCTCCTGGCCTGGGTCATTGTAGCCCTGCTGTGCTGTGTTCTAATGAAGCAGGGTTGGTCTCCAGCAGGTGGATACTATCTCACAAGGTCTAGTTCACTTTCAATGTCACCAAGTCCTAACTGGACACAGCCTGTCCATCAGTGCTTCAACATAGGATTACTGGGGCCACTGACCTCAGCACCATGGGAATTCTCAGGTCCAGTGGTCTAAACATCTCTGAGCCCTGCTAGCCAAAGACTCTGAAAATGAGAAGCTTCAGCCCCATGCATAGTTCTGTGGGCACGCTGACCAGGTCACCTCTTGGTGCTCAGAGCCCATGCCCACAGGGGCCACCCCCAGGTTCCAGACCTTTCCAGAGTTATCTGTGAAGGCTCTCAGTTATCCTGTGACAATGAAGGGACTGAGGGCTCTGGTCTGACAGGCCAAGCCACCTACAGAGGCAGCCTGTCCTGGCAGGGCCCCCAGGTGCTTGGCATTTAAGAGCAGAGAATGCGGCTGCTGGGCAGGTGGCCCCCAGGGCCAGCGCCTCTGCTCTGCACACCCTGCTCCTCCTCTGGCCTCCCCTGTGACCTCAGGCTGTGACTGTCCTGTTCCTGACATCCCTCAATTTAGCACCTGATTGCTTTCTCCTGGGAGAGCCTGCCTGTGAGCAGAGGCTGGGATGGGCAGCAGGCAGGGTCAGGGAAGTGATGCTGTGATGTGTGGTACAACAGGTGAATGGCGAATGGGCTGCTCAGCACTCAGCCTGAAATCTCTAAAACTACAAACCACTTCAGAAACACAAGAAGGTGTGCAGGATGGCACATGCCACAGGCTAAAGATATCAAACAGTTTCCATGAGGCTGCAAGCCTGCCTTCCCCCACCCTCCCAGCAGTGGTGCACCCCAGGTCACCAGCAGCCCAAATGTAGCCCTTCTCATCCCCTCCCATCCCTGTGATTCACTGTACGCTTGTCTACACCCAAGTCACACGTACTTTAGTTCCATCCACGTTTAGACTTCACACTACATACAGCACTCTGCAGAGAGCTCTTTCCATCCCCCCTGCTGCGCAGTCTTCCACGGCAGACACAGTTTTAACCCAGTCTCCTGGTCATTTTTACAGTGTCCCCTGGCCGCTCCTGCCCTAACACCAGGAGGCCATGTGCTGAGACTGCCCTCCGTCCCCTGCTCCTGCTCCGTGGCCCGTCACTGGGCAGCCACTCCAGCCAGGCACAGGCCCCTCAGGTGGGAAAAAATGATGCTGAGCTGAGAACACACAGCAAGAGCACAGCAAAGGCCAGGGGCACTCTGAGAGGGCACCTCTGCTGCATGCAGCCAGGGCAGCTTCCCAGAACAGGGGCAGGAGAGCGGGCTCCTGAAAGAGCAAGGCAGTAGGCACGTGACAAGATGTGTGACCACGAAGGAACTCCAGGCCAAGGGACAAGATAGGACCCAGGTGCAGACAGCTGAGAGGCCTCTCACCCTCAGGGCATGTTTGGGGGTTGGGTTCCCCAAAGCACCCACAGGGAACCTGGGGCCAGGCTGGTGGCTCACTCACTTAGTTGACCGAGGAACTACCATGTCCGAGAGGGATTCGTAGGTTTTTTGCCATTGTGTGTAGCTTGGTCTGCAAGAACACAGAATCATTTAGTGATTTTTGCAGAAAAGGCTTTTAGGGGCCTGAGTGATGTGAGGCTGCTCCCCCTTTTCTTGTCTGCTTCCTAGGAATCAGGGCTGGTAGGGGGCATTCTCTTCTTACCACCCCAGTCACCATCAGGACCAACTTGTTCCCCACTGGGCACAGCCAGTCTCCTGTAATCACCTAGCACGGGCCCAAGACACCAATCCCCCCTCCTTCCTGCCCACTCACTTGGGGACGATGACAAGGAGGGTGATGAGATATTCAGAATCCAGCACGAAGTCGTCCTTGCTCACAATGTCGCTCAGGGTCCGGGTGAATAGGTTCCCCCTGAAAGTCAAGTGGAACAAAGACTGCTATCAGCAGAAAGGGACACCCCACCCACCATGTGCACGCATGGGGAAGTGGGCAGGCCGAGCAGAGTCCCCTGGGCAGCAGTGGGGCCCCTGGATGCCAGAGCCTGGAAGAAGACAGCTTTCTCTTCTCTCCTGTGGGTTCCAGGGCTGACAGCCCCCCAGGCTCCATGCTGAGCAGCCAGAGCAGCTGCCTCCTCCCCTTCAGGGACAGGGAGGCTGGCAGAGCCTCGAGTGCTATCACTAGTCACCCAGGGGGCTGCCAAATCCAACACCTCAGTGACCTGCACTGCCCTATGCAAGCACCGGCTGTTGGGAGGGGACCTCAGGTGGCAGGCAGCTAATGTTACTCAGGTGTCAAGACAGCGGCCAGCTCTTTAAACCACGTGGGCCAACTTTGACAGCACTCCGCATTACTTTACAGGTGTTCTGGCCCAGTGGCTAGGGCACATTTGCCTGAAATAGTTTCCTACATGTCCAGTGGACCTGATATGAATGAAGGTTATGGTCTTATGGCACATGGATCAAGGTGGCTACACCAGCAGATGGACCCAGGTCTAGCTGCCCAGGCCACGTGTCCCCAGCATTAGCAGAGGCCACAACATCAGCACATAAGGCTTCCCTGGGAAGCAGCTCTGGAGCATGTGGTCAAGGCCACAGCCTTAAAGGTAGCCATCAACACCATCCTCCAGAGGCTCTTGAACTGCCCAGTGCATTGTCCCCTGTGCATATCCTCAGGGAGCCACTGTGGGGCCATGGAATGTCCTCTCCCCAGGGGCCTCAGGCACAAGCCACCCTGCCCTAGCAGGGAAGATATTGCCTAACTCATCTCTCCGGTTCACTTCTGAACCCCCAGCATGAAGCAGACTCTGCATAAGTATTTGTTGAATGAATAATTGTGAGCTCTGTGAGAGCAGAAATTATATTTTACCTTGCTTTCTCTTTAGGGCCTAGTATAAGTCCCAAGAGCGTTAGTAAAGGGGTGCTGAAAGAGAAGAAATAGGTTGGGCACGGTGGCTCATGCCTGTAATCCTAACACTCTAGGAGGCCGAGGCAGGAGGATCCCTTGAGCTTAGGAATTTGAGACCAGCTTGAGCAAGAGCAAAACCCCATCTCTACCCAAACTAGAAAAATAGTCAGGCATGGTGGTGGTGTCTGCGGTCCCAGCGACTTGTGAAGCTAAGACAGGAGGATGGCTTGAGCCCAGGTTGCTCTGAGCTATGATGCCACTGCACTCTAGCCTGGGCACTAGAGTGAGACTCTGCCAAGAAAGAAAAGAGAGAGAGAGAAAGAAAGGAAGGAAGGAAAGGAAAGGGAAGGGAAAAAGAAAGAGAGAGAGAGGGAAGAGAAGGGAAGGGAAAGGAAAGGGAACAAAGAGAGAGAAGGAACAGCAGAGGAAGGAGGTAGAGACTGCTTTATCCCTCTTTGTATGCCCCCCTTACACTCCATAAGTCAACTAAAGAGACAGTGGAGCGTCAGACTCAGGAAGGGATCTGAAGATGCCACTTTGCTGACTTTGAGGGGAAAAGGGACCATGACAGGGAATGTGGGAGGCCTTTTGGTGCTGGAACAAGCAAGAAGCTGGCTTCTCTCCAAGAGTCTCCAAATTCTCTCAGTACCTTGATTTCAACCCATTACACTAGGCCCAGTAAGACCCATTTCAGATGTCTGACTTCCAGAATTGTAAGAAAATAAACATTGTTTTAAGTCATTAAAAAGAAAAAAGATGCCGGCCCCATATACCAAGGTTAGGGTTAGGGTTAAGTTTAGGGTGGCGGGTTCGAACCCGGCCCCGGCCAAAAGTGCAACAAAAAAATAGCTAGGCATCGTGGCGGGTGCCTGTAGTCCCAGCTACTCAAGAGGCTGAGGCAAGAGAATCGCCTAAGTCCAAAGGCTGGAGGTTGCTGTGAGCTGTGACACTACAGCACTCTACTGAGGGTCACAAAGTGAGACTCTATCTCTAAAATAAATAAATAAATAAATAAAAACTTAAAAAGACTGTGAAATGACCAACAAATCATCAATGAATGAATGAACATCACCCGTTGAGTGAAGATACTGAACCAGATGCTTGTTCAAGTCCTAAGTCTTTAAAAATCCACCAGTTACAAAAAGAAAGAAAAAAGAAAAACAAAACAAACAAAATCCACCCAGTTGTGTAATCCTGGCACTTTGGGAGACTGAGGTGGGAGGATTGCTTGAGGCCAGGAATCTGAGACTAGCCTGGGCAACAGAGTGAGACTTTATCTTCACAAAAAATAGAAAAAAAATAGTTGGATGTGGTGGCACATGCCTATAATCCCAGCTGCTCAGGAGGCTGAGGCAGGAGGATCACTTAAGCCCATGAGGCTACCATGACCTATGACTGTGCCATTGCAGCCTAGCCTGGGCAACACAGTAAGACCTTCTATAAATAAACAAACAATTTTTTTAAAAGAAGAAAATCTACAATTTGGTGATGCAGTGGGAGCAGACAGCCCAGCATGCTCTGGTCCCGTGGCCCATGGGCTCCTTGCCAAGACTGACCTACAACCCACTGGCATTTAGGGTTGCCTGCCCACCCCCTGCCTGCGGCTTGCGCCCATTTCTAACACAAACTCAGGCAACCCACAGCAATGGTTTCTAGCAGAAGTGCATCTTTCTGTTGTCTCACACTCCACTAACGCACTATTTGCTTTTTCCCCTAGAAGACAACTGGCCCAGTGACCCTCAGAAGAGAGAAGCAGGGGCAGGGCCTCCCAGGCGACATGCTCTTTGCTCATGGGTCCCCTGGGCCATTTCCCTGCTCTGGAGTGTCTCAGAGAACTAAGAACAGACCAAGTCCAGAGTCTGGGGAGACAGGCAGCCCCTCCACACTGGCGCCACCTGTTCAGGAGAACCACCTGGTTCACACCTCCAACAACAAGACAATCCCTGCCATCGTGGGATTTTCTCCCGCCACTTCCACCATCTTGGTAAACTGTTTGGTGGGCCCGAAGGTGTCTGAAGGGTTCACATGGTGGCCCCTCAGGTGGGTGTAGAAGGTGCTTAAGTCCACAGAGCCCACCACCCTGTCTGCCCCTCACAAAAGTCCACACTCTACGGCTTGGCGCCTGTGGCTCAAGCGGCTAAGGCGCCAGCCACATACACCTGAGCTGGTAGGTTCGAATCCAGCCTGGGCCTGCCAAACCACAATGATGGCTGCAACCAAAAAATAGCCAGGCGTTGTGGTGGGTGCCTAAAGTCCCAGCTACTTGGGAGGCGGAGGCAGGAGAATCGCTTGAGCCCAGGAACTAAAGGTTGCTGTGAGCCTTGATGCCATGGCACTCTACCTAGGGCGACAGCTTGAGTCTCTGTCTCAAGAAAAAAAAAAAAGCCACACTCTGACATCCTGCCCTCTCCACAGAGCAAAGCACCTGGGGGCGCATTCTGGGGGTGCCATCCTCGCTGCCTGGCCCTCTGCTCTCCTCTGTCTGTCTGAACTCACTCTCCCTCTCAGGCAGGGGACAGACTCCAGGCCACCCAGTGATGGGAAGCACAGGCTTTAAGCCCCACCAGGCCGCTCCAGGCCCCGCCCTGGAACTCACGCACAGCCTTGCAGATACGCACATGGACTTCTTCTCCAGGTTCTCTAAGGTTGTCTTCAGAGTGTTGTAGGCGGCCGTCCGGGTCTTCAGGTCTGTCTCAATCTGTGCCAGTTGCTATTGGGGAAGCAAAAGCTCCTGGTGACCGCGAGTTATTGAGAGTTGGTTGAACTTTTCAAAATGGCCACAATTGCTCATGATGTTAAGGTTAATGACACAGCCCACTTGTCCAAGATGGCTGATGTTTACCTCCCTCTGCTCACCCAGAAATCCTGGTGTTTGGCCTTCAGGGTGGGAAGGGCCAACAGTCTCCACATTACAGACCCCACGGCGCTGAGCAGAGTTGGATTTTCTAGGGTCATACAAGTTCAACTTTCCCTTACTTTCAAGCCCATCTCAAACTGTTAGGGGTCCCAGTCCCTCTGCACTTCCTCGGGCTCTGCAGGGGGAGCTTGGGCTGCCTCTGACCCCCAACCCTTGGTGCTCACAAATGCCCATGTCCGCAGGAATGACTCTGCCCACTTCCTAGCTCCTTCCAGCACAGAGACAGGTCACTCCTCGCATGTCAAGGGGACCCCACTGTTCTGGAGTCTTAGGGGGCACATTCCAGATCCCCTCCCAGAGGCTGGCAGGAGCAGCATGGTGTGGGGGTGCAAAGAAATGAGACAGGCCCAGGCTCTGGCCAGGCTCTTCTGCTTTCTGGCCAACTGGCCTCAGGTTTCCCATTCACCTGGCAGGAGAGATGAGTGATGAGCAAAGTGAAAGAAAACGCTCCCGGTGCCCAACTCCGGGAAAGCCTCAAAACAGCAGTTATGATGACTAGTGCAATGGGGCATTTTGTGGTCACTGAGACTGGCATTTCTGTGTCACAGTGAGCCCATTACACAAAGACCCAGCAGCCTGCCCCCGAGGGCTGACACTGAACAGTGGGCTGCAGTGGCACGGCAGTGGTTCCATGCACGGCATCCACTTTATGGGACACTGTGCGGCTGTCACCACTGCTAAGGAGGCCTCCTGCACTGTACTGGCCATGGGGGGCCACAAGCCACCGACATCAACAAGCTGCAGGACAGCACACCATCCCTCAGAGGGAGCAGCTCAAGTGCCATTAGATGAAAAAATGCACACGTGTATGTTTTGCATATATAGAAGAACCCACTTTAAACACTGGCTATCTTTTGGGAAAATAAAACGTGTATGTTTTGCATATATGGAAGAACCCACTTTAAACACTGGCTATCTTTTGGGAAAATAAAGGGATGTAGTGATGAGCATGGGAGGTGTTAACGTTTTCTTTTTATTAAATAACTTTTTATTTATTTATTTATTTTTGAGACAAAGCCTTAAGCCATTGCCCTGGGAAGAGTGCTGTGTCATCACAGCCCACGGCAACCTCCAACTCCTGGGCTTAAGCGATTGTCTTGCCTCAGCCTCCCAAGTAGCTGGGACTACAGGCGCCCACCACAACGCCTGGCCATTTTTTGGTTGTAGTTGACATTGTCGTTTGGCAGGCCCAGGCTGGATTCAAACCTTCCAGCTCTGGTGTATGTGGCTGGCGTCTTAGCTGCTTGAGCTACAGATGCCGAGCCTGTTAACATTTTCCTAACGTGCTATTTCATTTTTGGGTAAGACTAATTGCTTTCTTGCTACAACTTTGTAAACTTTTATTATGAAACGATTCTAGATTCAGAGGAAGTTTCATACAGAGATCCCAAGTACTGTTCCCCAACGACATTTTACTCTAAGGCTGCACAACCACACTCATACTGCCCTACCCGAGTCTACTGTGAAGTAACAACTATGCCCTTCTCACTCAACAACTATACTATGCTCACAGCAACACTGTAGCACTGTGCTAGTAAACGATTCTGCACTACACAACAGTACCTACACATACACTGCTATACCACACTGCGCTATGCAGCCACACTACTATGTGACACTGTAAAACTACAGTACAATGTCATAACTAAGAAATGGACAGGGATACAGCCCTAGATCCTGCTTTTAAAAATAAGATTTATAGCAGTTCAGTGCCTGTAGCTTAGCAGCTAGGGCAACAGCCACATACACCGGAGCTGGCGGGTTTGAATCCAGCCTGGGCTGGCCAAACAACAATGACAACTACAATCAAAAAATAGCTGGGTATTGTGTCAGGCATCTGCTACTTAGGAGGCTAAGGCGAGAGAATTCACTTAAGCCCAAGAGTTTGAGGTTGCTGTGAGCCGTGACGCCACAGCACTCTACCAAGGGTGACAGCTTAAGACTATCTCAAAAAATAAATAAATAGGGTGGCACCTGTGGCTCAGTGAGTAGGGCGCTGGCCCCATATACCAAGGGTGGTGGGTTCAAACCTGGCCCTCAAAAAATAGCCGGGCATTTGGTGGGTACCTATAGTCCTCTCAGGAGGCTGAGGCAAGAGAATCACCTAAGCCCAAGAGCTGGAGGCTGCTGTGAGCTGTGATGCCACAGCACTCTACTGAGGGTGACAAAGTGAGACTCCGTCTCTAAAAAACTAAATAAATAAATAAGATTTATATATTTATTATGAAAAGGAAAAATAAATTATTTCTTGGCCTTTTTATTTTATTTTATTTTATTTTGAGACAGAGCCTCACTTTGTTGCCTTCAGTAGAGTGCTGTTGTGTCACAGCTCACAGAAACCTCAAACTCTTGGGCTCAAGCAATCCTCTTGTCTCAGCCTCCCGAGTAGCTAGGACTACAGGCACCTGCCACACACCCTGCATTTTTTTAGAGACAGGGTCTTCCTCTTACTCAGGCTGGTCTCAAACTCCTGAGCTCAAGTGATACATCCACCTTGGCCTCCTGGAGTGCTGGGAATACAGGTATGAGCCACCGTGCCCAGCCTACTTGTCCTTTTTCTAATTCCGCCACAAGCAAGGAAAAGCTGCTGAGAGGTTGGAACCAGAACAATAGCAGGAGGACAAGGCTTTCGAGCTGGTGGTCAGCTCAGGTGCAAGTGCAGTTCTAGCTTTCCCCAGCTGTGCACCTGCCACAAGCTCCCTGACTTCTGAGCTCCCTGCCACAGGACTGCTGTGACATCATACCAGGGCTCCTTTGGTTAGGGGGGGAGCAGAGGCATTGTAGAGGTCTGATTTGACAGACTCAGACCTCTTGTTGTCAGAACAACAGGTGTGGGGCATCACATACACGTTCCTGGCGCAGGAAGGAATGGGAAAGCCAGTACCCCATGGCCTCAGCCCCACTGGCCTGTAAGAGCTGGTTCCCTGCTTCAGCAGCTGTGGGTCCTGGGCAAGTCCCCAATCTCTTAGGCAGAGCTGTGGGCTCCCTTAGGGTCAGGCTGGCAGTGTTGGTGGGGTGACACTCAGGACTCTGTAGCTTCGGGAGGCAGGGACTGCCCAACCCCCTCCTCCAGCCTATAAGGGCACTTCCTCATTTAAAACCAGAGGAGGAGACCCCAACCTTGCAGAGTGAGATGGGAGTAAGAGAGCCCAGCATGGTTCCAGGCACACCTGGGTAGCCAAAAAGCTGGTGCCCTCCTTCCTTCCCTGCTCCCCTCCCAAAGCCACTCTTGGGGTACACTGGGTTAGGGAATCCAGTTATTCTCTACAACGCCTCCGCTCCCCGAGTACTTCCCGACAGGGTGAGACCAGCATCCCTGGGACTCAGAGAATCCCAAGCAGGCACAGGGTAGGGCAGGGCGTGGCCAGCACCACAAACAGCCTTGGGCTTTCAGTTCTGTGGGAGCCAGGGCAGGACCTCCCGAACACCACACCTGGCACAAGTGCTCTGGGCAGCCCCTCCTTGGGGGGCCTTCCAGGACAGCCTGGGCCTCCTTGATGTAACAGTCCCCAGCCTTTGGCCCAGCCTAGCCTCAAGAGACTTGCAGAAGCTACGAGGGCATGGGGCCCGAGGCCAACCCTCCTGCCATTCCGGGTGGTTGCTCCTCATGGCACAGACAGGGGGCCTTGTTCCAGGCCCCTGAGGAGCTTCTCCCCACCCATCCCCTACCCACAGAGAGCATACTGGAGGACCAGCGCACTGTGGGGAGAGAGAGGGCAGGGCTGTTAGAAACAGCTAGCCTTGATCTCAGGAACTTTGTCAGTGCTCGCCCTTGGTAAAGAGACACAGAAGTCACCAGGGCTGCCAGACACCAAATCATCCCCACGGTCCGTGCCACGGATCTCTATTTCATCAGTACAAGGGAGGCCACTGCCTGTCTAGGCATCACACAGGAGCAGATGCCTAAACCAAGCCCCCTACTTAAAGCTGACAGTTCTGCATGTAAATGATCACCCAGGGGGTGGGGATATAGGGTGGTGGCTGGAAGAGCCAGGTTCCTAAGAGTAGATCAGGGTTGAGAAAAGAAAAGAGGTAGAAGGTATGAGGTGAGGGGTCTCACTCAGCCCCCTGGAAGGCCACAGCCAACCATATGGAAGGTCAGGTGACTAACCACTTTCCTGTGCCAGGGCTGCCATGAGCCCCCACATTTCTGGAAGTAGGCCACACCTCAGAAACCCAGAGGCCAACCACGGCTGGCTAGAGAAAGTGCAGGTAGGGTACCCCGCCCAGGGTTCCTCGCCATGGCTAGAATCCCAGCCTCTCACCCTGGCAGCCCCAGGCAGACCCACCTCCCACTGCCCGGGGTCCCCACACGGCCCCTCCACTCACCTTCGCTAACGTGTCCACCACGCCCACGAGCGGCTGCTTTGCAGGGTATTTGGCCATGTCCCATTCAAAGTGGGTCACAAAGGACGTCAAATCAACTGGAAGGACACAGATGCATTTCAGCAAGAGAGTGAGCGTGCCACATGCCGGACCAAGACCGCTGAACCCCAGCCAGGTGCCACTGCCGACACCAAGGAAGCAGCTAGTGACAACGCTGGTGGGAAGCAAAGGCCACCGTGGGAGCAGGGAGCTCTGTGCCGGTCGGGGCCGTCGCCACAGCCCTTGGCGGCACCCTAAAGCCCTCTGGAAAACATACCCACAGCTGAGGGCACTGTGATAGGCACACTTCTGTGCCCAAGCTCTTCTTCAGATGGCTGCCACCCCAGGGGCCTGCCATTTGGGACAGTTGCTTCCCCAAGAGGCAGAAGCAAAGCCAGGCGCTGTTCCGAGTGGGCACAGAGCTAACTCTCCACCTGGACATATGCTCCAGCCACACTGCTCTGTGGGGTTATCCCTCTGTCTCCAGGTACCCCAAAGGCGCATCAGAGAGCATCAAGCCAACCCCCAAACCAACAGTCTGGGGCTGGTGCTCGGGGCCACCTGATGAGGGCAGGAGTCTCCTGCCTCCTGCACCCAAGCTCTAGACAAGGCAATTTCAACCTGCATTGCCTATTCCAATGAAGGCATTTTTTTAACATTAGCAAAATACCAGCATATGTGACTTGGTTTTTACTGCCTGCCAGGAAAGTGCATTGCTCACTGTATACCTTTTTTTTACAAAGTCTACAGTGAACAGAACTTACCAGTGTTTGCATGCATTTCCTTTTTTGTTCTACTTCTCCAAAAACAAACAAAACCCCACTGCCTTTCGGGTGTTTCTGACTACACTAAATAGCTGTGGGGTGGAGGAGAGGGCCCCAGGATGGAGGCCAGACAGGAGCAGCCTGAATGGCCCTTGACTCCCTCAGAGCCCCCAGGTCTCCAACAAGTTAGGAAGGAAACCTGTTTCCCTACCTGAGAAATGGGGGAGCCACACACCTCAAGTGCCTGCTCTCTTCAAATTAGTTCTATATACACTTCCAGAGCACTAACTGAGCCAGCCGCCCTGTCCCCTTGTGATACGCTGAGTCTGCAGTAAGCAAGACATTTGACAGAGGACTCAGCGCTGCAATGGCCCTTGGGATCCCTGCACCCCCAGCAAGAGCACCCACCTGTGTGTGCCTGACCCCAGACTTACAACACTCAGCCACCCTGCAAGGCACACAGCCCAGACACCCACCCTGGGCCAGTGCCAAGGTGCTCATAGTTTACAGGGAGGCCCCAAGGTGGATGTAGCACCGAGGGAGCTCAGAGAGGAGGAAGAGCGGTACCAGCTCCTCCCGTCAAGGGCAGTGGCTCCAGCCATGCGGCATGACCCAGAGGGTGACAGGGAAGGGAAGGTGGCTGTGTGGTCCTCAAGGAGGATGCTGGGTGTCAGGTGACAAGGACTGGCAATGTCACGTGCTTGGGGGACAGGGAGTGAGTGGGTAGAGCTGAGGGAACGGGGAGTGTGGACAGAGGCTGAGCAGGAAGGACGAGGGAGGCACAAAGGGCTGCGTCTGCACGTCACCCCACGCCAGCCACACCAGGCCCCACTTACTCAGCGCCAGTACGAGCAGGGAATCAAACACTGATGCCTCCAACTCTAATGGCAGGACCACTGGGGTTGCCAAACAAATCTGCAGAGGGCTGGCTTGGTGGCACTTTGGGAGAGTCCTCCATGGCTGGCATGGGGTTAGGGGGTAAAGATGGTGACACTCAGAGGGGCTGAAGGAGCCCTAGGGAAGGGAGAAATGGCTGGCTGCTCAGCGCTCAAGGCCAGTGACACCTGGGTGCAAGGCAGGCCTGGTGACACCCAGTTCAAGCTGAGTGGCCAGGTGGAGGGAGGAACGTGCTCTAAGCCACAGAGCCACACAGGCAGCGGGAGGGGACGGAGGGAAGAGGAGGTGAGCTCAGCTGACTTTATGTGGGTGGACAAGTCCCCATGAGGGAGATGGGGACAAAACGAGACTCAGAGGAGGAAACCAGGCAGGTGGCAGGGTGGCAGACTGCCAGCATAGAAGAGGTAGAAAATGAATGAAGAGAATCAGAATGGTGATGCCAACCATCAAGTAGCTGACATTTGCTGATTGCTGACCTTGGGCTGGGACACACACATTATTTCATTTAATTAATTCTTCAACCCTATTAAGTACTATCACTACGCCCATTTTACAGATGAGGAAACTCTGGTAGGTGGTGCCACCTCCATTATGAAATGAGAAGACACGCAGGAGGCTCCACAGACTGCAGTTCCCCTCCCTACCATGACCACTGTCAGAGCACAGCCCCCCACCTGTGGGAAAGGGATACCCGCTCCTCAGATACTTTCTAGACAACCAGGACCTGAGAGAGGTCTTCAGGAGAGTTCATTCTAGACATTCCCAACATTGGTGCTGGAACTGACACAGGGAGTCCCACCGGTTGACAAGAGCACCTCCATGGTGCTAAGGGTGGGGCCCAGATCTGAGAGGATTCGTGTCCTTCTAAGAAGGGCCAGCAGTGAAGAGTCTGACCCGTGTTCTCTCCCCACACGCATCCACCAAGGAAAGACCGTGTGAAGACCCAGAGAGAAGGTGGCCGTCTATAAGCCAGCTCTCAACAGAAACCAGATCGGCTGATCTTGAACTTCTTGGCTTCCAGAGAGTAAAGTCCTTTAAGCCAACCAGTCTGAGGTATTCTGTGATGGCAGCTCAAACTGAGTCAGCCAGATTTTGGTATTAGCGCAGGCATTCCAACAGATTTTGGCATTGCCACACCATGGTGGGGAAATGACCTTGTTAAAAGGATGCAAGCTTGGGGAGGAAGTGTGGGAGTCGGGCCATGGCAGCAGGGCTATGACCAGGAGGAGGGGGAGGGCTCCTGCAGCAGGAAGGGCAGTGGGTCCCACATCCATCCTGGTCCCCTCTGCACAGGTGCCCAACACGCCCACCTCCACCTAAGCCCAGGCCAGGAGAGCCAGACCATTGATGTCACGGCCACCCCGCCCTCCTCCTCTTCTGGCCCCTCCGGCATCCAAGGCAGCTCCACCACAGCCAAGTCCCGTTCAGCTCCCACTCTTGTCTCCTGCTGCTTTCATCCTTCAGCTGGCAGGACAAGACGAATAGGAAGAATGGACAGAAGCTTCTGGAAGCTGCCCTGTCACCCCACACACACACCAGCCTGAGCTCCCTTACACTGGGATGCAGTATGGTCACCCCTGGGCCTCTCCCTCTCACGGGCTCCTGAGGCAGAGACTATGACTCACTCATCTGTGTCACCAGAGCCTGCCACAGTGCCCCACACAGAGCAAGTGCTCCAGAGACATACTCAGAACACTAGCAGAAACCTTCCTAGTGACCATGATTGTCATTAGCTTGCACTGTGTTGCTTAGAAGAGACACATTTCCAATCACTCTAGGTCTCCGTACATCTTCACCAACGCCGAAGACCTCATGGCATTCAGACCAAAGGGGTGAGGTCCCCTTTCCAGCAGACCCCCCCACCCCCGAGGATGTTGCACACAAGGGTCTTCCTGCAGGAGCCTCAAAAAAAAACCCTGAGTCTGTGACTGTGACCTACCTTTTCCTGTCTCCTCTCTCATGTCCTGAACATCAGCCTTGCCCCAGACTAAGCATATAAGGACCCTTCTCTGTCCTCCCACAGTGTCTCTGGCAAGAAAGCTGCGGATAATCCGTTCCTCCATCCTTTCTTCACTCACAGTACTGCAGCCTTCTCTCCAACACTTGGGAGAGAACAGCCCTCACCTCCTCTGCCTGGGCTGAACTCAGTCGTGGGGGTGTGGGGGAAGCCATGTGGGGCGTGGGCTAAGGGCCTGTGACGTCAGACTGTGACCCAGCCAGACTCGCCCAATGTCAAAGCATGCTGTACACAGGCCAGCAATTCTTGAGCAATTCATCTAAGAACCAAAACAAGGCCTGCCGAGCAGGCAGCAGAGCGCAGGACTGTGACCACACAGCTGCCACCGATTGCCTGGTTAGCCAGACAGGCCCTTGGGTGTTTCTCTCTTCTGCAGACATTCTAGGGTTCAGGCCAGATGACATGTGGTTGGCTCAGCTTCTTCTGTAATCAAAGCCATCTATGTCCTTCTGTGCTCCCAACTTGGCTGGAGGCAGAGAGCAAACAAAAACAAGAGGTGCCCAGGCAGAGCCTGGGCCTACAAAGTGATCATTACCAACTCCATTTATAGGTGAGAAAAGTAAGACTCGGAGAGGTGACTTTCAAACCAGGTCTGACCAGCTGCCGACCCTTTTCAGCAGCAGTGCCCTAAATTCCCCTGGAGGAGATAGGATTAAATCGCAAAAATGAATTCCTCTAGTATTCTGTCAATCACTAGTTCATGGGTGCAACATAGAAGAAAAAGATTTCCTCATTCAGATAATACCGGGACAGTCTGGTCAACAAAAGTTTAAGAAGCTCTCCTGATTGTAAAACTTTTCAGAGCCTTTACTATGCTAACATGCATTGTGAAGGTTCAGAAGATACCAGCTACTACTGTCCTGGGCTTTTGTGCAAGGCAGGTTTACAGTACATGCTATAGCAGCTCTAGAATTGGGAAGTTGTTGAGACCCAACTCACAGGAGGCCTAGAGATAACAAAACATTAACCTAACAAAGCTTTTAGGTTAACCTAAAACATTAACCTAACAAAGAATTTTCTCCTGAGAGGCCATTGTATGTCAGAGCTGGTGCCTTATAGACTGGAGATGGGTACTGCATGATAATAGCATCTAGCTTTAAGTTACACTAATTTTGAGTAAAAAGTAAGTGTTTAGATCTTTATTTTATTTTATTATTATTATTATTTTTTTTTTTTTGCAGTTTTTGGCCAGTGCTGGGTTTGAACCCACCACCTCTGATATATGGGGCCAGTGCCCTACTCCTTTGAGCCATAGGCGCTGCCCTATTTATTTATTTTTTTGAGACAGAGTCTCACTATGTCACCCTCGGTAGAGTGTCATGAAGTCATAGCTCACAGCAACCTCAAACTTCTGGGCTTTAGCGATTCTCTTACCTCAAACTCCCAACTAGCTGGGACTACAGGCACTCACCATAACATGTGGCCATTTTTTTTGTTGTAGTTGTCATTGTTGTTTAGCTGGCCCAGGCTGGGTTCGAACCCGCCAGCCTGGGTGTATGTGGCCGTCGCCCTACCCACTGAGCTATGGGCACCGCCCTGATCTTTATTTTAATATAAGATTAAATCCTCATGCCCTAAAGCCAATTTATGTAAAAAGTAGTTCTCTACCCTGGGTCAGCTTTTCAGTGTAGGAGTTGCAAGCCCTAACCTATGTTACCTGCTGGGATGTAAGATCAGTTGGTTAACTTGACAAAGTAATTTTTTTTTTTTTTTTTTTTCATCAGTAATAAATCTCAGGATGTCAAACACTGAGAGTAGGAAGGTATTTGGTCACTTCCAATCTGTAAAGGTTTTTATTTGCCATAAAATTATTTGTTATCTTTAGTTCCACCAACTTGAGCAAGTGGGAGAAAACCCAAAACAAATGGCTCCTTCTAACACTCACCCAGGAATGGCCTGTGGATACAGGGACCACCCCAGGAGGCTCCTTGCATGTGAACCCCATTGCGGCCAGGTGAAGCCTCCCACTCAAGCTTCCACTATCCATAAAATGGGCAGTCTGAGAGTAGGCCAGCAGGACACCAGCTACCGCCATCAAGGCAGGGAAAAGACCACAAGCAAAAAGATGCAAAAGTCCACCTTGAACTCCACAGAGTCAAAGCGGTCCCAATTTCTAGGTGGCATGCAGATGACAGGAGAAAGAGAGGAAAGGATGAAATAGTGGCTATCTGTGTCATATGGATATCGTGACCAAGCTACGAGGCAGTTACTTGAGAAATTATCGCAACATGATCACTGTACCCCTATAACCAGACTGAGATTCCACCTTCCCAGGGACATGCAGCCATCACACTGAGCATATACACAGCAAACAAGGCACAACCTACTCTTCAAACATTTCATTTTTTCCTTCAAGCCTGCAATATAATAAGATGGCATTATTACACCACATAGACGTACAAAGCCAAGATCACATTTGGGAATTTGAACATTTATATTTGTCAATTTAAACACATAAATTAAAAGGCTCTTATGTTTCCAGGAGGGAAAAAACATGAATATATGTTGTATTTAAAACAAATGACATACATATTACATGTATAATAAATACAGTCATGCACCACTTGATGGGGATATGTTTTGAGAAATGCGTTGTTAGGTGATTTGGTCATTGTTTGGACATCAAAGAGTGCAATTCCACAAACTCAGATAGTAGAGCCTTCTACACACCTAGGCTATATTGTTTATATATATGGGTTATAAACCTGTACAGCACTGTACTGCAGGCAATTATGATGCAATGTTATGTATTTGTAAATCTAAACATATCTAAACATAGAAAAGGTACAGTAAAATACTGTAAAAATACAGTATTTTTATCTTATGGAACCACCACTATACGTGTGGTCCACCATTGACTAAAATGTTATGCAGTGCCTAACATTTCCAATATATATGCACGGCATCACATAAGTCTAATTCTCTCTACATATATTTGAACATTTAATTCTAAAGTTTCCAAAGTCTCAAAAGCTTTTGTCTCACACATTTTATGCATGCACAGAGTATGCACATAATTAATGAACCCCAAACACCACTGGAATCTAAAGATTTATCCTATCAGCACGGATGAGACAGAAACTCCAAATGCAAAATAACACTATACTAAGCGTGCCCCTGTCTCCCATTTATTGAGCAGCAACTAAAGACTCATTGGAGGCCAGGAACAGTGGCTCATGCCTGTAATCCCAGCATTCTGGGAGGCTGAAGCAGGTGGATCAGTTGAGGTTAGGAGTTCGAGACTAGCCTGAGCAAGAGTGGGACACCATGTCTAAAAAATAGTCCAAGCTACTCAGGAGGCTGAGGAATGAAGATTGCTTGAGCCAAAGAGTTTGAGGTTGCTGTGAGCTATGACATCACAGCATTCTACCCAGGGTGACATAGTGAGATCTGTCTCAAAAAAAAAAAAAAAAGACTCATTGGGGGAATTCCTTGAGAAATGAAGGCATTTTTCACCACTCATTAGGGAAAATAGATAATTAGCTAGAGTGAGGTACATGGGCAGAATTTCCTACATGGCAAGAACAGAAGCTGACGGAGAGGGCAGATAGGCCGGGCGGATGGGCCAGACAGCAGGAGTGAGGCTTAGATCCCGTAAGCCCATGTTCATGCCCAATTTCACTGAGCTCAGCAACAGCATAAGCCACATGCCTCAGGAACAGCAGAGCTATGAACGTAGAAAGGGCATGGTCCCCATACCTGCCGGTGCCGTGAGTAGGAGGAGAGGACAGCCTCTGCCCAGCATGCCCATTCAGAGCACCTGTCATCACCGTGTAGCCACAGAGAGGGCTGTGCTGGGCGTGAATAACCGGGAAAGGACCACATAAGAACACTCCATCCACCTACCTCCATTGGCCAGAAGGTTCTCCTGGACCTTCCCCTTTGAGTCCTCCATGACTTCTGCCACACTCTGGGCCATCCTCTTTATGAGGCTTCAGAGAGGAAAGAAAAAGCCAGTTAGAGTAGGAACCTGCCCTCAGAATATTCTCACACACTGCTGGCAGGAAAAGCAGCTGGTGACAACCTTTAGGGGAATATATTTGGCAATCTCTATGGAGAGGCTTAAAACGTCCATAGCCTTTGAACCAGTAATTCCACTTCTAAGAAACCATCTTAAGGAAACAGGACAAACAGAAAAAGCTTTCTGAATGAAACGTTCTTTGCAGCACTGTTGGTGACAGTAAAAACTGGAAACCACTGGAAGACAATAGGGAATTGTTTAAGTAAGTGATGGTATATACAGCTGAGAAATTATCAGGCAGCCATTAGAAATAAAGCTTCAGAGAATTTCTAACACTGTGGAACAAGGCATGTATTATCATGCTACATGGAAAAAACCAACACACAAAATTACCCAGATAGTATGCTCACTGGCTGCAACTATATGAAAACATTCTTCCTACTCCACATATTTTCTGTAGTAATCTGGTATTGCTTTTGAAATTAGAAAATTAAAACTTCGCCTGCAATCCTAGCGCTCTGGGAGGTTGAGGTTGGTGGATTGCCTCAGTTTAGGAGTTGAAGACCAGCCTGAGCAAGAATGAGACCCCAGCTCTATTTAAAAAATAGAAAATCTAGGCTTGGTGCCTGTAGCACAGTGGTTACAGTGCCAGCCACGTACACCAAGAGTGGCGGGTTCAAACCCAGCCCAGGCCAGCTAAACAACTGCAACAAAAAAACAGCTGGGCATTGTGCCAGTCCCAGCTACTGGGAGAGACTCGCTTAACCCCAGGAGTTTGAGGTTGCTGTGAGCTGTGACGCCACAGCACTATACTGAGGGCGACATAGACTCTGTCTCAAAAAAAAAAAAAAAAAAAAAACAAAAACTAGTAAGGCATTGTGGTAGGCACCTGTAGTTCCAGCTACTAGGGAGGCTGAAGTAAGAGAATTGCTTGAGCCCAAGAGTTTGAGGTTGCTATGAACTATGACACCATGGCACTCTACCGAGGGTGACATAGTAAGACTCTCAAAAAAAAAAAGAAAATTAAAACTTTTTTTTTTTGAGACAGTCTCACTTTGTCAACCTCAGTAAAATGCTGTGGCATCATAACTCATGGCAACCTCAAACTCCTGGGCTTAAATGATTCTCTTGCCTCAAGCCTCCTAAGTAGCTGGGGCTACACATTCCCACCACAACACCCAGCTAGTTTTTAGAAATGGGGTTTTGCTCTTGCTCAGGTTTGTCTCAAACTCCTGAGCTCAAGTTATCCTCCAGCCTCAGACTCCTGGAGTGCTGAGATTACAGATGTGAGCCACCTGTGAGCCCGACCTATGAAAACTCTTTGTCTCCAGAAAACTAACTGAAGGCTTTAGAAAGTATGGGAAAGAAAAGGAAATTATAGGAAGGAAATTTTGAAGCAAAAAAGCTCAAATTTGGCATGACTCTGCCAATTGCCAAATGTATGCACGATTTAAGCCAAGTTGATTTCTTTTTCCTTTTTTTTTTTTTTTTTGAGACAGAGCCTCAAGCTGTCACCCTGGGTAGAGTGCCATGGCATCACAGCTCACAGCAACCAACTCCTGGGCTCAAGTGATTCTCCTGCCTCCGCCTCCCAAGTAGCTGGGACCACAGACGCCTGCCACAACACCCGGCTATTTTTTGATTGCAGCCGTCATTGTTGTTTGGTGGGCCTGGGCTGGATTCAAACCTGCCAGGTCAGGTGTACATGGCTGGTTCCTTAGCCACTTGAGCCACAGGTGCCAAGCCAGCCAAGTTGATTTCTTTAAGCCCCAGTTCTGTTATCTATAAAATGTAGATTATGCTGATGTTACAGGATCATTATTAACATTAGTGTAACTTACCAGGCAGTATTCACCTACCTAATAGCAAAGAAAGCCTACCCCAGGAGGCCGATCAAGTTGTAATCTGACTGGAAATCAGGTCACACTAGGCTAAAGTCTGAAGCTCTGATGATCGAAATCTTTGCTTCAGGCTCTCTCTCCACATTCTCCCAGCTCCCAGGAGGGGGGTGTGTTTATAGGAAGAGCAGACTCAGGCCACTGAATCCCAGATGGAGTACAAGGTCTTCTGCTGTTGCAGGCACTGCCCAGCTACCCTGGCCACCCAGAGCACAATGCCCAAGGGCCCAATGTGGAAAACCGAGGCAGAAGCACATGGTAAAGCCCTTGATAAAAGCTAAGGAGGGAGGGGAGAAGGCTAGCAATTTGCTTTCCTGATTATCTAAGTAATACATGTTCATGGTCAAAAACTGGAAAATGCAAGTAGAGAGTAGTTAACCAAAAACAAACACCCAGACCTCCCTACCCAAGAGGAAACACGCTTGGTGTTCTGGCATACTTCCAATGGCTGAATGCCTGCAGGGTTTATGTGACTTGAAGTCTTCTTTAGATATCACCTACCATTTAATAGAGTGTACCCAGTGACAAACATTTTTATTTAATCCTCATGAGAATTCCCAAAAGGTGAATACTCTCCCATTTTACAGATGGGGAAACTGAGGCTCAGCGAAGTAATGTGTAATCCCCCAATCCAGTCCATGCGAGGACTCCAAAGGCAAGGTTCTGGGCCGCCATCTTTACAGTGCTTGTGGCCCACCCTGGCCTTAGATTTCCGCCAACGTGTTGCATTTCTTAGAGTAGTAGTTAATAGCATCTTACTGATTATAACCTTGGGCAAGTTACCTAACTAACCTCAGTTTCCTCAGCTGTAAAATGGACATAATACTCCTTGCCTCATAAAGTTCTTTGGGAGTTTGGTACAACACATATAAAGTGTCAGGTCACTGGGAGTTTGAGGCACCTCGAGATGTGCTCTGGGTGAACCAGGTACATTGCTTTGGGCTCTCTGCCCTCTGAGTCTCACCCAGGAAGATCTGGCAGGAGAGGGGGGGGAGATCTGGCTCCTTCCCAGTTCCAGTAACATCGGTCCCCTCATCCCTCCAGCCAAGGGATTGTGACAGCGTCTCTCCACCAGTTCAGGTTCCTGCATTATGCCTTAGGATTCTCCTAAAGTCCACAAACAACTTTAAGTTTTTCTTTTTTTCTTTTGAGATGGAGTCTTACTCTGTCACTCTTTGTAGAGTTCTGTGGCATCACAGCTCACAGAAACCTCAAATTCTAGGGCTCAAGTAATCCTCCTGCCTCAGCCTCCCAAGTAGCTGGGACTACAGGTGCCCACCACAACACCTGACTAGTTTTTCTATTTTTAATAGAGACGGGTTCTTACTCTTGCTGGTCTCAAACTCCTGAGCTCAGGCAACTCACTCACCTTAGCCTCCCAGAGTGCTAGGATTACAGGTGTGAGCCACCCTGCCCAGTCTAACTTTGTGTGTCTTTACAAGAAAGCCCTCCTAGGTTACGTCAGTGTATCTTCTATTATCTGTTGGGATTCTGACTCAATAAATCCATTCATTCATTCCTTTACTCATTCAGCAAATTCCACACATCATGCCTTACTGTGAGCCAAGCACTTTTCTAGATGCTACGTACAAAACGAAGTCCCCACTCTCAGGAAACTTCTACTTAAATGTTGTCAACAGTTCCTCTTTTACCATTACAGTGACATGTACAAGTTGCTGTCTCCTATTATCATATGCCCTATGATACTTTAAATAATTATTTGTCTTAGGATCTCCAAGTTGTGGCCTGCAGTCCACGGATTCTTTTATGATTTTTTTCGCTTATCTATAGTGTCAGAAATTGTGAAAATTATTCAGGGACAATTTTTTTTTCTTATTAGCTTTCATTAGTGTTTGTTTATTTAATGTGTGGCCCAAAACAACTCTTCTTCCATGTGCAGCAGGAAAAAAAAAGGTTGGAGACCTCTAGAAGGTGGTAGTAAAACCAGCCCCCACTGCAGCGCCTGACTCATAGCAGCTGGTCAGGAATGTTTGTTGAATGAATAAAAGAACAATGGCATTCTACCACACCTAAAACATGTGCTTGCTTCTGTCCTAATGGGCCTAAAAACAGAACTCATTCATCATTTTAAGGACTCTTTGCTGCTACCCACCCAAGCTTCTGTAAAGTTTCTAACTATAGCGAGTTTAGCCCGAGGCATGTACACCAAAACATCTCAGAATAACATGGTCTGACAAAGTGTACCTACTGGAACAAAGCACTAGTTCTACATAATAAAAACAGCACTGACTTAGCTGTGATCCTTAACGAAGGTCATTAGCAAATTGTGATATTACTGAATTAGAAAATTTTCCTCACCGAAAGGAACACTGTTCCAAGTTAGATTTTTCACCTTACAGATTATTGCAAACACCCTTCTCCATATTTCAAACACCCTTCCCCATAAAAACAGAACTTCCTCGTTCCTTTCACGTACTGCATAGCACTTCATCACAGGGCCCTCCCATAACTAGTTCCTTACTATGAACATGTGGGTTGCCTCCACTTTGGTAAGTATGACAGTAACCCACTATTGTACCCACGTGTGCAGGTATAGTTGCTAAAGGACCAATGATTGGAATAAATAGGATTTACAGTTTTAACAAGTGAAGCCAAACTACCCTCTAAACGTTCAGAGCCAATATATACTCACATGCACAGCATATGAGACTGACTGCTTCCCCAAACCCTTGCCAACATAGGTATTATGAACCTTTTTAATCTCTGCCAATCTGATAGCTGAGAAATTATATCTCATTGTCATTGAAATTTGCATGTCTTTAATCATCAGTGAAGCTGGACATCTTTTCTCACATTGATTGACTATAAAAGGCTGTTTCCTGGTGGCGCCCATAGCTCAGTGGGTAGGGCACTGGCTACATATACCGAAGCTGGCAGGTTTGAACCCGGCCGGGCCTGCTAAAACAATGACAACTGCAACAAAAAAATAGCCGGGCGTTGTGGCGGGTGCCTGTAGTCCTAGTTAATTGGGAGGCTGAGGCAAAAAGATCCTCTTGCCTCAGTTTTTCTATTTTTAGTAGAGATGGGGTCTTGAACTTGTGAGTTCAAGCAGTCCACCCGCCTCGGCCTCCCAGAGTGCTAGGATTATAGGCGTGAGCCACCAAGCCCACCCTGTAAATAGCATGTTGATATCGTTTGCTGGTTTTTCTATTGTTTTGTTCATCTTTTTAAAAATTTTACTTTTATTAGGCTGGGTGCAGTGGCTCACACCTGTAATCCTAATCTGGTAGGCCTAGGCGGGTGAATTGCCCTGAGCTCACAGGTTCAAGACCAGCCTAAGCCAGAGCCAGAGCCAGACCTTGTCTCTAAAAATAGCTGAGCATTGTGGTGGGTACCTATAGTCCCAGTTACTTGGGTGGCTGAGGCAAGAGAATCGCTTGGGCCCAAGAGTTTGAGGTTGCTGTGAGCTATGACACCATAGCCCTCTACTGAGGGCAACAAAATGAGACTTTGCCTTAAAAACAAAACAAACAAAAAAACTATAGAATATCTAGAAAAAATAATGGAAATACCACACATAAAAATTTAAATTATATAACATCAGAAAAAAATCATTATCTTTAGTATTACTAAATGAAATAAAAAGAATAAATAAACTAAGTGTGAAACTCAGTATCTTTTACAGAAAAGAAAAAGAAAACCAATTCAAATGAAGCAAGAGGGAAAAAATTAGGATAGATAGAGAAATCCAAATATTAGAAAGCAGGCCAGGCCCAGTGGCTCATGCATACAATCCTAGCACTCTAGGAGGCTGAGGGGGGAGAATTCCTTCAGCTGGATCCTGTAGTCCCATCTACTCTGGAGGCTGAGGCAAGAGAATCGCTTGAGCCCGAGAGTTTGAGGTTCTTGTGAGGTGTGATGCCACAGCACTCTGCCAAGAGCCTCAAAGTGAGACTGTCTAAATAATTAATTAATAAAATAAAAAAAAAATTTCATTTTTTTTTATTTGTATAAGCTCTTTGGTGTTTTAGAAAACTCAATTCTTGTGACAATGTTTTGAGCTAAGTGACATCCTCATCTCAGTGTCAACAAAATTAAGACAAAATTAAGGAGCTGTGGGGTGCAATGGCTCACGCCTGTAATCCTAGTACTCTGGGAGGCCAAGCCAGGTGGATTGTTTGAGCTCACGAGTTCGAGACCAGCCTGAGAAAAAGTGAGACCCTTGTCCATCTCTACTGAAAATGAAAAACTGAGGCAAGAGCATCACTTGAGCCCAACTACGCGGGTGACACAGTGAAACTCTGTCTCCAAAAATAAATAAATAAATAAATAAAATAATAAAAAAATTTAGGGAGCTAGGGGTCACCCTCCACAGTAAAATGAACGACAAAGGGCAGCGCCTGTGGCTCAGTGGTTAGAGTGCAGTCCCCATATACTGAGGATGGTGGGTTTGAACCAGTCCCGGCCAAACGGCAACAAAAAATAGCCGGGCATTGTGGCAGGCACCTGTAGTCCCAGCTACTCGGGAGGCTGAGGCAAGAGAATCACCTAAGCCCAAGAGCTGGAGGTTGCTGTGAGTTGTGACGCCACCGCACTCTACCAAAGGTGACAAAGTGAGACTGTCTCTAAAAAAAAATAAATAAATAAATAAGTAAACAAAATGAATGACAAAGCAGAAGGCCATCACAAATCTACATTGACTCCAAAGCCTATGTTCTTCGATGCTACTTTAAAGTAAAACCTAGCATCTTTCTGTAAAATGCCTGACAAAAATTTGTATGAACTCATAAGGGGAGATGTACAAATCGTACTTTTTTAATTAAAACTGCAAACACTACATACAGCCATCAGTTGCAGTGTTGACCACACTGATACACAGTACTTACTTGTCAAAATTCACCAACCTGAAATGTAGAATATAAATGTCTTAACACAATAACTAAGAAAATGCCAGGAAGGCTGTGTTAACCAGTGTGATGAAAATGTGTCAAACGGTCTATAAATCCAGTGTATGGTGCCCCATGATAGCATTAATGTACACAGCTATGATTTAATAATAAAAAAAAAAACTCACCAACCTGTTCACTTAGGATGTGTACCTTGCATTGTATATAACTTTTACCTCATTGCAAAAAATTCCCTGAGAGCAGACACTGCCTTAATCAAGTGTGCAGAGCTGACACACCCACAGCATGAAAGATCAACAGTACATGCCTCTGCCACCAAGCACCCAGGGAACACAGCATCGCCTCTGCAGAATTCTTGCCAAAAGTGCATAACCTGAGTCTAACCATGAGGAAACATCAGATGAGGTCAAACTAAGGAACATTGTACAAAATAACTGACCTGTACACTTCAAAAAACTCAGTGTCTGGAAAGCCAAAAAAGTCTGAAAAATGTCAGAAAAAAAAAATGTTTCAGTTCAAACGAGGCTAAAGAGACATGGACAATTCACACAAAAGACAGGAAGTCATCTCAGTGTTCATGGTTATCTGAGAAAATCTGGCACTTTCTTTTACGGTGATAACCAGGTAAAGTAAGTATCATATGCCTGATTTTGATCATTGGACTAAAGTTATATAAGAAAATGTTCTTGCTTTTAGAAAATACAACTTCAAGTACCTAGAAGTAAAGGGACTGCAACTGGCTGTCCAAGAGTCCAGAAAAAGAGAGAGAGATAAAGACGTAGAGAGAAAGAAGATATAGAAAAGGGTATGTGCAGACCAGGTACAGTGGCTCACGCCGGTAATCCCAGCACTCTGGGAGGCCGAGGCAGGTGGACTGCCTGAGCTCAGGAGTTTGAGACCAGCCTGAGCAAGAGCGAGACCCCCATCTCTAAAAAATAAATAGCCAGGCATTGTGGCAGGTGCCTGTGGTCCCAGCTACTTGAGAGGCTATGGCAAGAGGATTGCTTGTGACTAAGAGTTTGAGGTTACTGTGAGCTAAGACACCACAGCACTCTACCCAGGGTGACAAAATGAGACTGTCTCAAAAAAAAAAAAAAAGAAAGAAAGAAAGAAAAGAGTATATGGGCATTCTTTTAGTAATCTTCTAAATTTCTGCAACTTTGAAATTATGTCAAAATTAAAAGTTTAAGCATATACCTAAACAAAAATCCTGAAAGAAACAGAAAAAGGCACCGAACTGTTAACACTGGTTATTATCTTTATGTGTACAAGATGGACACTTTCAGTTTCTAAGCATTTATGTAAGGCTACAGCTACATTTTAATTCGTTAAAAGATTACTTTGGGAGGCTGAGGTAGGAAGATTACTTGAGATCATGAGTTC
>CAUYPK010036514.1:0-14504 GCA_963574355.1 Loris lydekkerianus
TAATACATTCCTTTTGGAAAGATGTTTGGAGAACACTTAGAGATCTAAAAATAGATCTGCCATTCAATCCTATAATTCCTTTACTAGGTGTATACCCAGAAGACCAAAAATCACATTATAACAAAGATATTTGTACCAGAATGCTTATTGCAGCCAAATTCATAATTGCTGAGTCATGGAAAAAGCCCAGGTGCCCATCGATCCACGAATAAATTAATAAATTGTGGTATATGTACACCATGGAATATTATGCAACCTTAAAGAAAGATGGAGACTTTACCTCTTTCATGTTTACATGGATGGAGCTGAAACATATTCTTCTTAGTAAAGTATCTCAAGAATGGAAGAAAAAGTATCCAATGTACTCAGCCCTACTATGAAACTAATTCATCGCTTTCGTATGAAAGCTATAACCCAGTTATGACCTAAGAATGGGGGAAGGGGTTAAGGGAAGGGGGGAAGATGGGCAGAGGGAGGGTGATTGGTAGGATCACAGCTGTGGTGCATCTTACAAGGGTACATGTGAAACTTAGTAAATGCAGAATATAAATGTCACAATACAATAACTAAGAAAATGCCAGGAAGGCTATGTTAACCAGTGTGATGAAAATGTGTCAAACTGTGTATAAAACCAGTGTATGGTTCCCCATGATCGCATTAATGTACACAGCTATGATTTAATAATAAAAAAAGACAAAAGAAAAAAAATAAAATTCAATTTATATTATTTACCTACATTAAAAATCTATTAATAATTGTCAAAAGAAATAAAGTCTAGAAAATCACTATTGTTGCCAAATAGAACTGGGTTTATCTAAAAATAACAAAAGACCAAACAAATGAATTACTTGAATAATATCTACTTGTATTTTTCTCACATGTGAGAGTCTTGAGGTGAACCATCCAATTCATTCCATGGCAATTTTGTTAAGGCTGTCTTGTATCCAGATTGAATCCAGATACCATAGTCAGATTTAAGTAGAAAAGCTGAGGAAGAAGGTGCAGAGAAGACACACATTGGCTTTCCTTTGAGAAAGGTTTACGTCAGCTCACATCTCCTTGGGCAGACCTTATCGAATACGTCATTGGAAATGGGTCCAGAGATGCAGGGCCCAGCTGAAGGTAGGCATTCTAAAACTGTGGCAAAGGGAAGAGCATGTAGTGAGAACAACGAGCAATCTCTAACACCCCCTTTTACTAGAAATTAAATCTAAGAACTTTGCAAGTGGTAGACAAATGCTCTGTCTTCTGATTTTACTTCTAACTGCCCTGCAAAAAAAGCAAGTTAATTCACCGCTTTAAACTTTAGAAATCTTAATAAAATGTGGCTAATCATGATGTAATTCTGAGAAAACGTGGTGAGGTTCAATCATATACAAGGGGTAGGTGGCCCTGTAAAAATATGCGTTCATTCAGTGTTGTCCTCCCTCCCTTGTCACTTGCTTCCTTTTAAACTAGTCCTACAGGAGCTTTAATAATCACATAAAATTAAGCAGCCCCATGCAACAGAAAAATCATATGAGCTACGATTGTAGCTACAAGTGTGAGTATGTGTAAATGTCCATTTTCTTTATCCATATTTTTAAAAAGTACTGGATGAAATTAGTTGAATGCTATATTTTATTTAGCTTTATATGGTCAAGATGTTATAACTTCATATAAAATCAATAACAATTGAGATAATTTCTTTCCTATTTTCATGTTAAATCTTACAATTTGCTATGCCTCTTCCACCTGTAAGCCATTTCAAGTTTTAACAGCCAGATACGCTAGTGACTGTTGCAGTGGGTGGCGCTATGTACCGTAACATTTTACTTGAGGAAGAAAATGAATGCTGATCCTCATGGATGATTTGTTTAGATATATTAATACTTGCAAGCCTACATCTAAAGCACTTCAATAAAAACCCTTTAAATTGTATGTACTGTAGAGAACCAAAATGCTTCTCCTTCAGTTAAAACACTCAAAGGGGAAAGTTAGGCACACAATTGAAGGTTCCTTTTGTATGGGAAATATATGGCAAGGTAAGAAAAATGACAACATGTATTGGGCAAATGTGTGTATATTCCATTCACTGCCATCCAATTTCAGATATCCTCACTTTATCATTTGCCAGATTTTATTTCAAACTCAAATGCAAACATTTTTCTTTACTTCATTCATCGTAAGAAAAAAATCAATAAGATTTTAATGGTCTTCAGTAAAAGTGTAATTATTAGAGACAAATTCCTCATCACAATATTAAGGCTACAAAGTTATTAGTTTTTAACTTATGAGTGAATATGTAAAACAGGTCCTGGAATCATTGGTATTGAACATAGTTCAGTTTTACCACTGAGTAGGAAAAGAGACAAATTAATAATTTTGCCAGTACTAGGAAAGTTCATGTGTTTGAATCTTACATTGGTATCTCATCAGCCAAAAGGTGTGAATAGATAAAGTACAGATAATCCAAATGCAGGCAACTTACTAGTGAGTGAGATGTCTATGGCACTAATTAAACAAAATTGATAAACTCTACATGGATACTTCTATCAATCAACTTAATACTTGTATGGTGAAAATAATTGACATTGTGTTTAAAATTTATCTGGAAGTTAGAATGAAATTATTTTACAGGAAAAAAAGTGTATCTTCCGACTAAAATGCTTCATTTTGTGTATGAATTAAGGCTCAGGGAAGGTGAGTTAATTTTCCTCTAGATAATTAGTTTGTGGCAGAAATATTAAAACAAGTTCTAAAACTACACCCCAAATCCATATAAATGCCAAGGATTCTAATTTTCAACAAATGTATAAATGTCAGATTTTCATTCCAAGTTGCAGTTGTGCCCCAGGACACAAACACCCTCCTCATGTTCACCTTCCCCCTGCTCCAGCCCTCCACGTTCCTGCTCTCCAGACTCATACTGACAATTTCTGATTTCCTTAGAACATTCACAAGAGCCATCTGTGTTCACGGTGAGGTTGGAGGCGGCCCTTCTTTTATCCAGGATTGTGGCTGCAAACTTTATTCTAAGTTTCAGTATCAGCTTAAAAAAACAGAAATGTATTTCCTGTAAAGTCCAAAGTCACTGTGTCTTCTCCAGCTTCTGGTGGTCCCTTGGGTTTGGACAGCAAAAACCCAATTTCTGCCTCTGTCTGCACACAGCTTCTTCCCTTTATTTCTGTGCGCCCTTCTCTTTCTGTTAAGGTTATGCTCATAGGAGTCAGAATCCACTCTACTCAAGCCTGGTCCTATCACAATCCTTACTGTTATCACATCTACAAAGACCTTATTTCCAAATAAAGTTACATCGTAGGCACCGGGGTTTATGACATAGGCATAACTTTCGGGGGGGGGGTGCTATTCAACATATTACAGTCCCCAAGAAGCTATATTTGTACAATTTATTTTTACAATACAAACATATGCCCCATCCATTACGGCCATGTGATTGTGGCTGCAATTTGCGTAAGGTTATCATATTCCACTGTTATCTATCATAATCGATTTGGCTTTTGGAGCACCACATAAACCCAGTATTTTTCTGATTTACAGCCGTGGTTGGGATGTTTGTATTGGGAACCACTTCAGGGGTTTATAGTTGGCTTTCTTTGTAATTCTACTCTCATAACTAGTCCCTGAGCAGATGTTCAACAAAACTGCCCTGCGTTGGCCAGAGAGGAGCCTGTTAAATGCTGCAGAAATAGTCTGTCTTTCACATAGTGCCCTCGTATGAATAATTGACTGATTTGACATGTCTTCTTCCCCTTCAGCACATTTGCTCCTTCTGAACAACCAACCAATTCCAAATCCTTAGAATTTCAATCTCCAGCACATTTCTCAGCTGCTGGAGAGTCATCATAAGCTGGTGTTTCTTCTTCCACTTGTACCGCAGGCCAGTTCACCACGTGGCTGGGAGTCTCAGTAACTTAACACTGTAGCAAGTCAGGGTTACCACTCTCCTGACCACTAACTGCAGTGATTTGTAACCACCTGACTGAGGAGTGTCCCAGCTCCAGTATCTTCTTCACAGAATTTTCTTCTTAAGACCACATGTAAGACCAGATATCCACCAAAAGCAGCCCCTGAAACAGGATGTAAGTGCAAAAATCTTGAGAGGTAACGAGAGAGAAAAACTAAGTAGGAAAATTGGGAAGTCCTATAGGGAGAGAAAGAGAGCTGCTGAAGGGTTATCAAAGTCCATTATCAAGGTTGAATGAAACTTGATAACATGGGGGAAAACTTGGGAATAAGTTAACATCCACATTTCAGCATTAACCCACATTACAGGCAAGGCCTGCGGCCTTTATACATTCCCTATAGCCATTAATAGAGAATTATTTCTTGCATTTTCTAACTGTGAGCAATGTGTACCCTTCACGTCTTCAGGGAAGAAGCAAATCTGCCTAAGGGGTGCAGATGTTGAAAGTTCAAGTCAGCCACAGCTCACTAAGGCGGGAGGGCTTCAGGGATGCAAAGAGGCATGTGATGCGTGTACACCGTAAATTTTCCTTGACATCCTCAGAGTTCATTGTCCATTTATATTTACATTATTCTTAGAGAAAGATATTAGGGAAAGTATTGGGCTATATATTTTTAACTATGTTTTTCTCTACTAAGGGGCAAGGCAGGTAAGGATTATTTTTGTTAACATATATTCATCAGTCTCAGTAGCTGGTAGAGTACCCAGAATATGGTCAGTTCTCAAAAAGGATAAATAAATTAGTGTGATAGCAAGCAATACCTTCTATTATTATCACCTGAATTGAATCTGTTTCTGAAGACAATAGGTAATAGTTTCAGCCTGTCTATAATTACCTTTGCATTTGCACAAGGAACTGGAAATCAGATTTCCTAGTGGGATATCAAAACTTCTGACAATCTGTAATATTTAGAAAGAACCGTTTTATGTTTTTGTTTAACATCTGACTTATTTGGGGAGTTGTAAATATTCCTCCATGGGTCCAATTTTTAAGATATCCCAGGAAACAAACTAGCTGAGTCTTTGGTATGGAAGAGATTTGAGGAAACCAAACATATACTTGAGGCAAGTATGGAGTATGATACCAAGACAAAAATAATCCAGAAAACACACAAAAATTTATTACCATGCATTATCATACTGGCCCAAGTACAAGTACAGTGCCAATTGTACAGACAACCAAAGACAAAGACCTAGAGAGAGAGAGAAAAAAAATATTCTAATCATATTACTTTTTAAAAAGTGATCCTGGGTTGGGCAGCACCTGTGGCTCAAAGGAGTGAGGTGCCAGCCCCATGTGCCGGAGGTGCCAAGTTCAGATCCAGCCCTGGCCAAAAACTGCAAAAAAAAAAAAAAGATCATGGATACATAATAGTTGTATATCTTTATGTGATGTTTTGATATAGACATATTATGTGATTTAATCAAACCGGAGTAGTTGAGGTTTCCATCTCCTCAGGCATTTATCATTCCTCTGTGTTGGGAACACACCAATTCCACTCTTTTAGATTTTTTTTTTACTAAATCATACCTGTATACATTAATGCATTTATGGGGTATGATGTTCTGATTTTATACACATTTTGGAATTTTAAAGAATACACTAACTTACTGTTGATTATAGTTACTTTGTTATGCTATCAAATATTATTTATATTATCTATTTTTGTACCCATTACCCATCCCCACTTTATACCCTCCTCCCTGACACCCTCTAAGTCTCTGGTGACCATCATTCTCTCTGTCTCCAGGAGATCAATTATTTTGAATATTTAGCTCCCACATGTGAGTGAGAACATGTGAGATTTGTCTTTCTATGCTTGGCTTATTTCATTTAAAATAATGCTCGCCAGTTGTATGCTTTTGCAAATGGCAGTATTTCTTTCTTTCATTTTTTTGTGGCTATATACTACTGTGTACATGTGGCTATTCCACTGTGTACATGTACCACAATTCTTCTTCTTCTTCTTTTTTTTTTTTCCTTTTTTTTTTTTGGCTAGGGCCAGGTTTGAACCCACCACCTCCAGTATATGGGGCCAGCACCCTACTCCTTTGAGCCATAGGCATTGCCCAGTACCACAATTCTTTATTCATCTGTTGATAGGCACTTTGGTTGATTCCAAATCTTGGCAATTGTGTATAGAGCTAAAATAAACACGGGAGTGTAAAATTCTTTTCCATATACTGAATTCTTGTTCTTTGGATATATATCCAAAGTTTTTTGAGGAACCTCCACAGTCTTCTCCATAGTAGTTACACTAATTTGAATTCATACCAACAGTGTACCCAGAGTTTATTTCCCTCCACATCTTCACCTTTTAACTTTTGAATAAAAGCCATTTTAACTGGGGTGAGATGATATCCCATTGTAGTTTTGATGTGTGTTTCTCTGATGACTAATGATGTTCGGCATTTTTTTTCACACATGCTTACTGGCCACTCATATGTTCTCTTCTGAGAAATGTCTACTCAGATACTTTCTGTATGTTTAATTGGATTGTTTCATTTTTTCTATTGATTTGTTGGAACTCTTTATATATTTTAGTTAATAATCCCTTGTGAAGGTGTAATTTGTAACTATTTCTCCCATTGTGTGGGTCGTCTCTTCACTTGGCTGATTGTTTCCTTTGCTGTGTGGAAGCTTTTTAGCATGAAGTGACCCATTTGTCCTATTTCCTTTGGTTGCCTACATGTTGGGGGTACGTACAAATGACTCAAGAATTCCTTCCCCAGATTAATGTCCTGAAGTTAATGTTTTCTTATCACTTTTTCAGGGACAATACTGTGTCATTCATCCTCATTTCTCTCATACTCTGGTACCTTTACTGGAGTTTATTAAAAAATTAAGTAGATTTTATTTATTTGGATTCAGATTTAGTTATATTAGTGAAATACATTGAAATAGTGTAGTGTATAATGTTTAGGCATAATCAACTCTTAACATTTAAAACTCATTGCAGTTTTCTCTTCTGACTCTCTTGTGACATGCACAGATTTTGTGTCAAGTTTAAGTCTGATTTATGTTAAAGTTATAGGTTTTTAAGTATTAGTGTTTAGATATTGATTCAATAAGAAAGTGTAAAGAAAACTTCTGTTAAAATATATTTCTATAAATAAGCACAATGCCCAAGTCATAGAATATACTTAATAATTATTTTTTGAGTAAATTTCTCTGTATCTCTGCTCAATTTCTTATGGTAGGACGATGACAGAAAATATTTATGAAATCATAGACTTTCTGTCATCAAAACAAAGCAGAAATGTTCTTCTAAGAGATACTTTAAGTCTGAATAATAGTAACAACCCTTCTATTTGTACAACTTTATAGATATATTAAATGAAGAAAAAATTATTAAAATATACTACTATAAAATATAGTATTAATGTACTAATAAATTTTGTTTTGGTAAACTAAATATTACAAGGCAATTTAATTTCCTGGTGTGAATGTAGTGGAAACTTCTTTACCTGGTTAGCTGATTGTCAGAAGTGTATAATAAATGTATCTGAAGAAGAATAGTATACTAAATGGAATGCACTATGATGTTCCTTTGATAAATCAGCAACTTTCAAAGAATTAATAATGATCTGTTTAAAAGACTAATGATATAATTTGTTCAGTGTTGCTTACAACTATATTATCTCCATTCTAAATCTTGTACAGTTAAAATTTATTAAGAAAATAGACCTCATGTTTTCACCACACACACACACAAAAATTAACTATGTGAGTTGTGGATAAGTTTATCAGCTTGGTTACAGCAGTTATCTCACAATATTTACATATATCAAAGCATTACAGCCCTCACAGTAAATATATATAATTTGTATTTATTGATTATACCTCAATAAAGCTTGAAATATAAATGCATAAGTCACAAAGTGGCTTGAATTGAGGCGTGATCTATAAACAAAGACTCATACACTGACCACAGAGAACTGATATCTGATAGGCCCTTCAAAACTCAGATATCTTAAACACAGGGGGTGTTTTTATCTGAGTTACAGTTAATAGTATGTTATTATCATAGTGATGCTGGACCTTTCTTTATCCTCAGCCAATAGCACCAATTTTTAAAAGTTCCTTGGATCACACAGGCCCTTCCTTGAGGAAGCACAGTAGAGATCTTCAGGGAGTGATTCTAATTCCTCTGCCATCTCACTGTGGCTCCCCACTCCTAGGAGCCCTGATGTTAGGACCAGCAAGAAATTAGGAGTTAAGGGTGTGGGGAACCTTCAGTTTGTTTATTCAAATAGTGGAAAATGTCAGTTTCTTACCACTGAGTGGCATAGCAGAGATTTATTCTCTCACAGTTCCAGAAGCCAGAAGGCTGTGATTAAAGTATCAATACAATTGGTTCCTTCTCGACCCTCTGAGCAAGGCTTCTCCCTGAATTCTGCTGGCTGAGGGCCGTTCTTGGTGGTGGCATTAGGTTAGCAGCATGGCTCCACCCCTGCCTCTGCCTTCACCTAGCTTTTCCTGTTCTGTTTTAACTCTTTCTGTGCCTTTCTCTTATATGGATATTTGTCACTGAATTTAAGGATCACCTGGGTAATCCAGGATAATCTCTTCACATCAAATAAATATTCATAAATTCCAATGATTGGGAAGTAAATATATTGTTGCAACCTGAGAATTAAGCCACAGCACAGCAGCTGGAAGTTCCCCTGCATAGGGACCTTGCCTGACCACCTGGGGTTTGGCAGATGAAGGGAGATAAATGCTGTGAAATTTACACACACACACACACACACACACAAAAAAAAAAAAAACAAACAAACAAACAAACAAACAAACAAAAAACCACACACACAGTGTTCTGACCTGGGAGAGACAACACTGTATCAGCCCTTCCTGAGGCTAACAGGTGCCATCTCAAGCCCAGAATTTAAGGCTTTTTATTAAGGATTTTGGGGCATGTATACAAAAGGCAAATAATGAAAAAGTAACAGTTTCATGTTCTAATTAAACAGACAGGTCTTTGTTCAAGGAAGAAAGCTATGAGGCTAAAGAGCAGGGGATTACACAGCTACAGATCAAAGTAACTTTGGGTGGGATTTAATGAGGGAAAGTCAGAGTTTATAGGTTAAGGTGGCTATGACCGCAGGGTATCTAGGGGCAATTATAAGTTTCTTTCTAGCTTTATTTGTATTCTGGCTCTAAGCTACTGATCTCTAGGCAGACATTTCCCAGATCATTTCCTCATTTACTCTGCTGGACACTTCAATCCCCCTCCCTTGCCACGTTAGGCATGCATCATGTGTGGGGGGTCTGAAACTTGGGGCCATAACCTATGTGAGATTTCAGGGGGGTGCCAGTCTACTCTGGCTTTTACCCACAACATATCTTTTAGGAGGCAATCATTCAACCTATTCAAAAGTGGTGGTTTAAAAACCAAAAAGGCAAAATTAATCAACTAAGAATGAGTAGTTTGACTTTTGGGCTATAGGATTATTTTCCTTACATAATCTCATAAATCCATAACCATGAAAGAAAGGTTGTAGATATATTTTGAGAAAAAGAGAATTTCAAAAAAGTTCTCTAAGGTTCTTTGAAAGTGAATTTTATGTGGATGTAATGTTACTTGTTTTGCATGAAGTGAAATACAAATACTTAATCTTAATAAACAGCTGACAAACGCAAAGCATTGTATTCTATAATAATAATAAAGAAACATGCTTGCTTATAAACTGAGAGACAAAGTTTCTTTTTATAAGAAAGGTGATTGAGTAATTTTTACACTGTGAGGCAATAAACCTTTAAAAAATGGAATGAGAAATCCAGGTACAAATTGGAAAACAAAAAATGTTGGTTTCCACATATTAAAGGAGTGTTTGCTACCTCAATATTTTAGGACTTACTACCCTAAGATTATTTGAAGAGGACATTTTCTTAGTTCAATTTATTTTAATCACATTAATACATGAATATGATTTAAAATGTGAAATAGATGAGAGTTTAAAATACAGATTGCTAATGTGCTTTTATTTCTTTATTGGAAATAACACTAAAATAAAGATTTTTAAAAAGAGCTGAAATAGTTTGGAACAAAAAGAAGAGAGAAAAGCCAACAGCAGATAAGGAAAACTAGACATCTGAAAAAAAAATGTTAAAAGTTAAAGTGTAGGGAAGAGTCATAACTGACTTGAAGCTGTGACTATTGAAACCTGGGCTGCAGAGTGAGAGGTCAATTTGACATCAGGTGATGCAAACTAAAGAATCCACACATTTCTCAGAAATTGAAGGCAAGAAGCTAAAAATAACTTTAAGCTAAAAATTCTTCTATTGGATTCATTTTAGTATCGAGTACATTAGATACTTGCATTTCCATTCTTGTGACACTTTACTAAGAAGAATGTGTTTTAACTCCAGCCAGGTAAATACCACAGTGAAATGGTGTGCAGCACACCGCTGGATGAAAGGCTCAGCTACAACTTGAACTTTACCTTAGAAATGCAAACAATGTAACCTAATCATTTGTATCCTCATATTAATCTGAAATAAGAAAATAAAAAAAAAAATAGACAAATGAAAAAAAAAATTCTATAAAGAGAAGTTGGGTTCCATACCTCCCTGTTTGCCATTTCGAGGACTATACTTCCCCATTCTAGGATGTAGCTAGAACCAAGTTCTACAACACAGGACGCAGATAAGAGTGGAGGGTGTATGTGAAAATCTAACTAATGTTGTTTTTTACACTCCTTCAAGATGGTAGAAGGCTAAACAGGTACTCTCAGGGAACAGACTGGGAAATTTCAAAATCTGACAAACCAAAGAGTAAAAGATATACACATTAACTCATATCTGCGGATCTTACAGTGAAAGGTTGTGTTTTCAAGCCATACCCATCCACAGAGGTTCCAATATGCTTGAGTGTGAAGGCTTGACAGATACTTGAGAAAAGTACTTAATCTGACAGACAAAAGTCAAAACAATACGATCATAAAAATGGATTCTGAGAAAATAGTGGTAGATATGTTGCCAGTAGCAGAAATAATTCAGAAAGGAAGCATTTAATACTTTCAAGAAATATAAAAGGTTGCTACATGAAGCACACACAAAAAAGACAATAAAAAGAAACAATCAGAAAACAAGAAAGTTCTTGAAAATAAAAATTATGATAGTGGAAATAGAAATAAAGTTGAGAAACACTCACAGAATTTAAACAAATGATCAAAGATTAAAAAAATCAATTTAGATCAGTCTACAAGATCATATATCTGATTCAGACTTGTTTCAGAAAAAGAAAGATGAAAACTAGGATCAAATCTTTGTCAAAGAAAAAAATTAAGAAAGGCTTTTCTAGGACAAAACCCATGGGGTTTCTACATCAAAAGATGCTTCAGGTGCCCAGAACAATAAATCACACACACACACACACACACACACACACACACACACACAGTGCGACACACACACACTCACACTCACACTCATCATCCTGACATTGAAGAACAGAAAGGATGAGGTAAAGACACACAAAATTGTGTAGAAGGAAAAGGAAAACCAGAAAATAAACATTAAATTGATGAACATTGGTGGAAGAAGGTAAAAGACAATGTAGGAATTTCAAACATAGTTATTGTTAAACTAAGCTATAAGTTGAGATTGACTTGATGACATTTTTAGACATGAGAGAACTCAAAAAGCTACAGTTTGTGTACTATTGAAAGCCATGGTAAAACACAAAAAAGAAAATTAGCAGGTTTTTGGGTTTCTTACCTAGGAAAGAAATAAATGGCTTCCCTAGGATGGTGTGGAAGAAAATTTTCTATATATAACAGCTGTACAGCAGGCCCAGGGATTCCAAACCATACTGAATCCAGGCAACATCAATATTCTTCTTAGTAAAGTACCTCAAGAATGGAAGAAAAAGTACCCAATGTACTCACCCCTACTATGAAACTAGTTTAGGACTTTCACATGAAAGCTGTGAATGTTGTGACCTGAAAATGGGGGAAAAGGGGAGAGAGAGGAAGGGAGGGAGGAGGTGAGTAGAGGGAGGGGGATTGGTGCGATCACACCTGCGTTGCATCTTGCAAAGATATATGTGAAACTTAGTAAATGTAGAGTGTAAATGTCTTGGCACAACAACTAAAAAAATGCCAGGAACGCTATGTAGACCGGTGTGATGAAAATGTGTCAAACAGTTTATGAAACTAGAGTATGATGCCCCATGATCATATTTATGGGCACAGCTATGATTTAATTAAAAGAAAAAAAAGAAGAAGTTTCAGCTCCATCCATTTAAACATGAAAGAGGTAAAGTTTCCATCTTTTTTTTTTTTCATTTAGTAATAATTTCCTTTATTGTGAACACATTTTTTTTCAACTGGTTAAGACACATTGGCCAACCCTGAAGATGCAAAGTATTCTTCTGTTTTCTTCTACAAGCTTTGTTTCACACTTTATATTTAGATCTATAATCCATCTAAAATTGGCTTTTGTGTAAGTAATGAGATACACAGACAAGACTTTTTCCTATAATGATTGCTAATTGACTCAGCGCCATTACTGTAATAAGACCCCTCTACTGCACCGTAGGGTCTTTTTTTGATAAATGACCTTGTTGGTGTGGCTGGAGGGCTTCATTTGTTTCCATCTGTGACATACTGTGCACCCGGGTCTGTTTCTGTTCTCTTTACTGGGCCCCCTCAGTTTTGCATTCTTGTATGAATACTGCACTGTCTTAGTTACAATAGTTTTAAGGTATAACCTGCTATCTGGTAGTATAGGTTTTTCAACTTTATTCTTCCTTCAGATTGCCTTGGCAACTCTCAGTCATTTGTACTTCCATGTAAACTAGAGAATCCATTTGCCAAGTATCACCAAAAATCCTCCTAGGATTTGATTTGGTTTGCATTGATTATATAGATCAAATTGAGAAGAACTGATATCTTTAAAGTAGTGAGTCTTTCTATCAGTGAACATATTATATCCTCTGTTTAATTGGACCCTCTTCCTTACTATATTAGTAGCTGTTGCATTAGTTTTCAGTGTGGAGGTCTTATACATCTCTTTTTTTTTCTTATGAAACATTTTTATTTATTTATTTAGTTAGTTAGTTATTTTTTATTAAATCATAGCTGCATACATTGATATGATCATGGGGCATCATACACAAGCTTCGCAGACCATTTGACACATTTTCATCACAATATAGACAACATAGTCTTCCTGGCATTTTCCTACTTACCATGGCATGACATTACATTTCACATTTACTAAGTAAGTAAGCATTTTCCTAGTTACCATGGCATGACATTTACATTTCACATTTACACTTGTAAGATGCCCCGTAGGTGTAATTCCACCAATACCCCTCCCTCAACCCACTTCCCCCCTCCCTCTTCTCCCTTTCCCCCTTTCCCCTATTCTTAGGTTATAACTGGGTTATAGCTTTCAGGTGAAAGCCCTAAATAAGTTTCATAGTAAAGCTGAGTACATTGAGTACTTTTTCTTCCATTCTTGAGATACTTTACTAAGAAGAATATGTTCCAACTCCATCCATGTAAACATGAAAGAGGTAAAGTCTCTATCTTTCTTTAAGGCTGCATAATATTCCATGGTGTACATATACCACAATTCATTAATCTATTTGTGGATCGATGGGCACTTGGGCTTTTTCCATGACTTAGCAATTATGAATAGGGCTGCGATAAACATTCTAGTACAAATATCTGTGTTATGATGTGATTTTTGGTCTTCTGAATATATACCCAGCAGGGGAATTACCGAATTGAATGGCAGATCTATTTTCAGATCTCTAAGTGTTCTCCATATATCTTTCCAAAAGGAATGTATTAATTTGCATTCCCACCAGCAGTGCAGAAGTGTTCCCTTTTCTCCACAGCCACGCCAACATCTCTGGTCTTGAGATTTTGTGATATAGGATAGTCTCACTGGAGTTAATTGATATCTCAAAGTAGTTTTGATTTGCATTTCTCTGACGATTAAAGATGATGAGCATTTTTTCATATGTCTGAAGGCCGTTAGCCTGTCTTCTTTAGAGAAGTTTCTCTTCAAATCCCTTTCCCAGCCTGCAATGGGATAACTTGTTTTTTTCTTGCTAATGCGTTTGAGTTCTCTGTGGATTCTGGTTATTAAACGTTTGTCAGAGATATACCCTGCAAATATCTTCTCCCATTCTGAAGGCTGTTTGCTTGCTTTACTTACTATGTTCTTGGCTGTGCAAAAGCTCCTTAGTTTGATCAAGTCCCAGTAATGTATTTTTGAAGCTGCTTCAATTGCCTGGGGGGTTTTCCTCATAAAATACTCACCTAAACCAATTTCTTCAAGGGTTTTCCCTGCACTCTTCTCTAGTATTTTTATAGTTTCATGTCTTAAGTTTAAATCCTTAATCCAATGAGAGTCTATCTTAGTTAATGGTGAAAGGTATGGGTCCAATTTCAATCTTCTGCAGGTTGCCAGCCAGTTCACCCAGCACCATTTGTTAAATAGGGAATCTTTTCATCATTGAATGTTTTTAATTGGCTTGTCAAATATTAAATAACGGTAAGTAGGTGGATTCATTTC
>CAUYPK010036515.1:0-59479 GCA_963574355.1 Loris lydekkerianus
AAAGAAAGAAAGAAAGAAAGAAAGAAAGAAAGAAAGAAAGAAAGAAAGAAAGAAAGAAAGAAAGAAAAGAAAAGAGGAGAGGAGGGAGGAACCTGAGTTCAGGTCCCAGCTCCATTGCTAAGTAGCTCTAGGTGTGAGGAAATCAGGGAAGCCTTTAAGGCTGTTTTCTTATTTGTGACGTGAGTGTGGTTTATAACTGATGAATCAGGTCATACTATCAGTTGGGCTTGTTTGGTTACAAGCCACAGAAACCAGCCCTGAGGAACTGAAGAAAACACGCACCATGTAGGGGAAAGACCATGAGGCCAGCATCAGGAGGACCACGGAACAGCTGCTTCCATGACCGGGGTCCCCGGGAGATGGAGGATGACTTTAGGCCCTCACAGTGCGAATCAATGCCAAGTATTTTACACTTTCACACCCCTCTGCAGACTTCGTACATTCCCAGGAAATAAAATCCTGGAGGCCAATCTTGAGTCTCGAACCCTCTTCACCATTCGACCACAAGAGAGAAAGCACCAGGATGAGTCCCGCCGAAGCTGCATGAAAATAGGGTGCAACTCACAGGAAAATAAAGGCTCCCTTCCCGGAAGAAGGGGGGACACATGACAATAACACATCCAGGATAGTGGATGAAAAGGTGCATGTGGGGTAGCTGTTCCCTCTTCCCAGTACACCGTTCATGTCTTGTGCTGTAGAATGTGATTATCACCTGGACTATCACTGTGCCTAAAATATCTCCTGTCAGTCTTTTGGGCCCACTTCAAGTGCCACATGATGCATGAAACTTTGGGTGAGTAGGAAATGATCTCTTCCTCCTCGTATTCCTCAATTCTGTTCAGTACATTTCTTCAGCCATTATCACCTTCCTTATTTTGGCCATGTCCATTTTGCCTTATCTGAATACTGTGTATTTCCAAACACCAGACACCTTCATCTCCCATAACTTGTCTGCCCTCTCTGTATGATCATTCGCTCGATGCTTTTAAATTGACTTTGAATTGACTTGTATCTTTTTATGCTATTTAGCGTCACCCTAGCAATAATGTCTGTGATGCACCAGCTATGTTTTTTACCATGCACATTAAACAAATATTATTGCAATTTCAAAAGTAACGGTTGACCCCACCCCCACCCCCCGTTCTGCTGGTCTTCCCGGTTCTGACTGAGTTCCTGTGAGGCAGAGAGATCAGCTCTGACATTCCTCACCTGTCCCTGAGGTTCGTGCTGTGCCATCGATGCAGTGGCCGCTCAGTAACAGTCATTGAGTGAACAAATAGAAAAAAGAGGGAGAGGGAGGGAAAAGGGGAGGGTAAGATGAAAGAATGAAGTTAAACTGAACTGAATGAGACACATCTTTCATGACAGACCCTGAAGGCAAAAAAGCAAAGCTCGGGAAAGTCGAATTTTGAGAAGAGAATAATGACCATTTCTGTTTCTTCTCGGAGTACCTTCTTTTTGAACTTACCCTTCTCTGGGTAGACACGGGGCATGGAGAGCAGTGAGAACAGAAACTGCCAGATGTGCCCTTGTCCCCAAACCTACTTGCATGCGGCACTAGAAAGTATGAGCCCCCTGTCCCCAGCCCCAGGCTCTTCCAGCCAGCAGTGCTGCAATTTGTAACTGTTTGGAACAGTCGTACTATCAGTGGGGATCTTTGACTTATTTTTACCAGGCAAGTGCAAGACTCATGACCTACACAGGCTCCATGCAGAGCCATCAGGAGAATCATCATATCCCAGCAGAGGACAAAAGCATCCTTTCCCTCGTGACCTCATCAGGCTCCTCCCAAAGGCTTCCCAAGACCTTTCCCCAGGGGAGAGTCAGCCAGCCCACCTGTGCTTCCATTGCCAATAAATGTGTTCTTCATTGGATGGCTTGACCTCATTTTAATGTCATTAGCATAAAGAGGAGCCTGGTTGTCCAGTATACGGGGTTGAGATAGGCCCTTCATCTTCTTTAGTTAAATTTTCCACTGCTCTTGACTCACTCTTAATGTGTTTTTTTTCTCCTTTTGTATTTTTTCCTGAAATTCTTTGCAATGGGTATCCTCTTCCCTGAATTCACACCTTCATACCATCTCTTGCTGCTGACCAGGCTAGGCTGAATATCACCCCACCCCAAGCCCCAAAGATGTCTACATCCACATCCCTGGAACCTGTGAATATATGACCTTCAGTGGCAACGAGACACTGCAGATGGGATTAAGTTAAGGATCTGAAATGTAAAGATTGCCTGGATTATCTGGGAGGGCCCCATTTAGTCACAAGAGTCCTTCCTTATAAGAAGTAAGCAGGAGGGCCAGAGTCAGGGAAGGAGATGTGAAGACAGTAGCAGGACGCTGAAACCATGCAGGGAAGGGCCCACAATTGAAGGAATGCGGGCAGCCTCCGGAGGCTGGGAAGGGCAGAGGAACAGATTCTGCCCTGAAGCTTCCAAAGGAACACAGCCCACATTTTAACTTTAGGCTCTGAGCTCCAGAACTGTAAGATAATAAGTTTGTGTTGTTTTCAGCTGCTGGGTTTGAAGTGATCTGTTATGATGGCCACAGGAACCTAATACTCTAAGACTCATCTGTTCCCTCCTTCCAACCTGTGGGGGTCCCCTACAAGCTCCCCTATCATCAGTACTGCCCACTCAGCCTTCACCCATGCACACCTCAAATCTCCCACACTGAGTGTTTAAGAAACACTGCCTCAGTCCGGAGATCTCATCTTAATCATCCTGGTGTCCCCATGGTGCTTGCATGGGCCTTGTACATAGCAAACACCCAATGAACATTTATTTAATTGCTTAGAAAGCTAGTAATCCATTGCTATCCACAGCAAGCTTCCTAAAACACATTTGTCACCAGGCCTATTTATATTTGTCCAGAGCCAGTCACACACAATGGCGGGAGAGTGAAATGAGTAATTTCATTTTTGCTGTGAGGAAGTAAACATCTTATTCATGGACTTTATCATCCTGGGTAATGGAGCCTGAGGACTCACTCTCTGTTCTAGAACATCAGACATATGGAAAATCTATTTGATACGTAGTTCTCTGTTCCTGACATTGTGTCTTTCTTAGTTCATTATATCTACCTTCCCCTAGTTGGCTGTGTTTGTAAAAAGAACTGAGATTTTTAAGAAGCATCATTCACTCCTCCAGAGTCATGAGATTTCTCCAAATACTATGAAGCAAATGGCCCATATTTAGGTGACTGAAATATAATAAAATGGTGGTTCTTAATCAAGGGTGGTTTTGCCCCCCAGATGACATTTAGTAATGTCTAGATTACAGGGGTCCTCAAACTCCGGCCTGCTGTGGGGAGGTGCCCGTGGCTCAAAGTAGTAGGGCACCAGCCCCATATGCCAGAGGTGGTGGGTTCAAGCCCAGCCCCAGGCAAAAACTGCAAAAAGAAAAAAACTGTGGCCCACGGGCCACATGAGGCGGTGTGATTGTCTTTGTTCCCGTTTTGTTTTTTTACTTCAAAATAAGGTATGTGCAGTGTGCACAGGAATCTATTCATAGTTGTTTGTTTGTTTGTTTTTTACTTTTTTTTTTTTTTTTTTTTAATAGAGACAGAGTCTCACTTTATCACCCTCACAGCCATAGCATCACAGCTCACAGCAACCTCCAACTCCTGGGCTCAACCAATTCTCTTGCCTCCGCCTCCCAAGTAGCTGGGACTACAGGCGCCTGCCACAACGCCCAGCTATTTTTCTGTTGCAGTTTGGCCAGAGCTGGGTTTGAACCCACCACCCTTGGTACATGGGGGCTGGCGCCCTACTCACTGAGCCACAGGCACCACTCTCATAGTTGTTGTTTTTTTTAACTATAGTCCGTTCCTCCAACAGTCTGAGGGACAGTGAATTGCCCTCCTGTTTAAAAAGTTTGAGGACACCTGGACAGTTGGAGTAGAAGCTACTGGTATCCAGAAGACAAAGACCAGGGGTCCTGCTAACATTCTGCAGGACACAGGACAGCCCCTTTGCAGCTAAGTATTATCCAGCCCCAAAGGTCAGTAGTTCTGAGGCTAAGACACCTGGGTAGAACAAGGTGCTGAAACTTGGTCAATTAACCTCTGATTCAAACCAAGAAGCTGGCTTACAGCCCATTCAGGGCAATTTTTTCCAATGCCTAGAAGCTTACATTGACCGCAAGCTTGGTCTTGAGCAAACATGCCTTATGACTATCATGGAACAAGGGCCATCACACTGCATGCCAGCCCTCTGTGTTTCTCCTTATGCTTCTTTTGTAAGAGGGACGTTGGCAAACTCAAGAGTGTTCAGGGGGGCAACCTGGAAAAGAGGGTCTTCTGAAGGAGGACTGTGAAAGCACATAAACCAGGTTCCTCTAAACCTGAAACTGCCACTTAGCAGCAATGAGACCCTAGGAAGCTGACTCACCCTCCATAAGCAGAGTTTCTTCATCTTAGATGAAATGAACAAGACTGTAATGAGTTCAAGTTCAACAAGATTGATGTGCTCAGTGCAGTGGCTGCCACCTCCTACATACTCAGAAAAGAGGGTCATTGATGCTTGTTCACAAGAACAGGAGAGGCTCTGACTCTGGTGCATGTGGCCAGTGGAAGAATCTAGGACTAGAAAAGGAACAAGCCAGGGACAGATGCAGTCACCACCATGCTGTGTTTGAAGGAGGGAGGAGGAAGTCACCAGTGAACTCGGCTAGGGATGAAAGGACCAAAACTTCTCAGGCTCACTGGGGCTCAAACTGGGAAGACCTTCAAACTGCTGGAACAGAGAGCCTGATCCCGGTGGCGAGAAGAGATGCCACAGGATCACTGCACTGCACAATCGCCTGGGTGGATGGTAGCTGAGATCACCCCTTATCCACTTTCTCCAGTTAGAAGCTTCTATGAATGTAGGTGCAGAGAGATTTTGGTAATACCCCATTAGAAAGTCAGTAGACCGGCGACCTCACTCTTAGGCAGAGATGCCCCAAAATTAATTAGGTGGGCTGGAGGAATACAAGCCCCTTTTGTGCCCTGCATTCCATGAGCACACCATAGTGTGGGACAGATGCAAAGGGACTGTTGTAACAGGTGACAGGATAAGAGTTGGTTCATTTCAGAGGCCTTTATCGTAATGTAATCAGTCAATGAGCAAACATTCCTGACAATTGAGAAGCACACTAGCTAGCACGTTTTCAGATATTTATAGGGCTACCATAACACAGTACCACAGACACGCTGGCTTACATAGCAGAAACTTTGTTTCTTACAATTCTAGAGGCTAGAAGTCAGAGGTCAAGGTGGTGACAGTTTGTTCCTCCCCAGGTCTCTCTCTTTGGCTTGCAAATGGCCATATTCTTCCTATGTGCTCACGTAGTCTTCCCTCGGTGGCTGTCTGTGTCCTAACCTCTTCTTCTTATAAGAACACCAGTCTTGGGCAGCACCCGTGGCTCAGTGGGTAGGGCGCCAGCCCCATATACTGAGGGTGGCAGGTTCAAACCCAGCCTTGGCCAAACTGCAACAAAGAAATAGCCAGGCATTGTGGCGAGTGCCTATAGTCCCAGCTACTCGGGAGGCTGAGGCAAGAGAATCGCCTAAGCCCAGGAGTTGGAGGTTGCTGTGAGCTATGTGACACCATGGCACTCTACTCAGGGGTGATAAAGTGAGACTCTGTCTCTACAAAAAAAAAAAAAAGAAAGAACGAAAAAAAACTCCAGTCTTATATTCACTTTGGCAGCACATACACTAAAACTGGGATGATACAGAGAAGATGAGCGTGGCCCCTGAGCAAGGATGACAGGCAAATTCACAAAGCATCCCTTGTTTAAAAAAAACAAACATATCCCAGTCTTACTTGATCGCAGCCAACCCTAATGACCTCCTCTTAACTTAATTACCTCTTTAAAGACCCTATGTTCAAATCAATCACATTCTTAGTTATTAGGATGTGAATTTGGGGAGACGCAATTTACCCTGTAACAGACACCATGAGAATTTGGGGGAACACCTTGTAAAGAGGACTTGAGCAGATAAGAGAGAATCTGTGGGTCGCAGCAGCCGTCACAGCTTTGGAAACTCTCATGACCTCATGAGACCAAGCTCCAAGACCCAGCACATGTAGGTCAGGACAGGCCTGATTCATATTTGGAAACAGGACCTGTGTGCAGCAGGTGCAGTGGAGAGGGAATTCGGCATCTAAGAAAAAATGCAGGCAAAATTAAAACCCCCAAACTTTCCCTTCCTCAGTTGTGTGTTAGAGAAGGACACGCCCCAGGGCAAGGACCATCAGGGCACACTCTATTTTCAAGAGCACCTCACAAGGTGTGGGCAAGCCTGGTGCTGCACCTGTGCACGCCAGCAAGGCAAAGATACTTGGCTACAGGCTTAGAGGCAGCATTTATATTTTACCTACATTATTCAATTTGTCTACACATTTGTTCCATCTGTCCTTTACTGGAAAAAGACCATACCGCCATTTAATTTTCAGTGTTATAGACCCTGCTTTCCTCTAGGTAGCTGGACTCTGTTTAACCATGTCTGCCATGTATTGTTAAACACACACCTAATAAAAGTATAGAAAGTTGTATAAAATGGCACCGCGTCACTAAAAATTCAGCCCTATGAAGTTCATCAGCATGTCACCTGAGATTTTTATGAAAGTAGTAAAAACATTCCACAAAGTGACTTTGAAATGACAGTGGATTTCTGGGCCACTATTAAAGAAATGTTAAGGTGGAGAGATCTATTGCTTTCAAATACTAGTATAATTCCGGGCAAATTTCACTTAGTTTAAAAAGATCCAAGCACTGCAGACTTTTGAGTAAAGTAGTGATTATAGTTCAAGCCAGTAGTGAGGGATAGAGTTTAAGTCAGTAGTACCATTGCCTCTGTTTCTGCCACCCAGCAGCAAATTCATCAACCCAGCTTAGGAGCAGCTGGCTGCCCTTCATTCACCAGAGGCTCCTTCCAATCCTCTCTCCAGCCGGGGTGCTGAAGTCCTTCACTGATGCATCAATGGATCACAGTGTGACAATCCAGCACCCACCAGAAATGTTCCTCCACCAGGGGGCTCACCTATTGGTCACCACCTCCCCCACATCACCTTGTTCACCTGACCTCATGGCATGCCTCACCTTACAAGTAGAAAGTAGCTTTTTTTTTTTTTTTTTTTTTTATCACAAATGAAGTTCTTTGGGTTGGACTTATTCTTGATGAAGGCAGCTGTTCCTAACGTGCTTTCCATTTTAAGTCGGGAGGAGGATTTCAGAAGAGAAATATAAGCCAACTAGATCTCTGCATCTCACATTTTCCCTCCATTTTCAAACCCATCACTTTCACCCTCACAAATAGTGTATTTACCCAGCACCCAGGACTCTCCTGGTTAAAAAGGAAATCCGACTCAAAGTAGAGTGAGGGGAAAAGAAAGTGAGTTAATACAGCTCACACAGCTGAAAAATCTAGGGATGGATGTGCTTTTAGCCAGAGTGGGATCAGAGCCTTCTTGGGAAATATTCAAATAAGAACCACTCACAGTGGGCACCTGCCAATCAGAGCAATGCGTGCCTTTGAGCACCAGCCAATCAAAACAGTGCCTACCAGGGGCGGAATCCCTACGTGTGCCCCCAGGGTGCTGCCATTGGAAATGCCTTCTTCCCCTACACGGCTTTCCTCCCTGTTGCTTTCTGAAACAAGCTTGTCCTCAGGCTGCAAAAAGCTGGCGGTCTTTTTGCAGGTCTCCAGGTCTGTCGCTTACCAGCTCTTCCTCCCAGGAAAGTTTCTACCCAGAATTCCTGGGCCGGCTCTGGCTGGTCCAGCACAGCCTACAGCCATCCCCGCCCACCGACCTGAGCCAACCCAAAACCCTGGGGGAAGTATGGGGAAGAGGGGACTGCAGAGTGAAGGTGTCATCACACAAGAGGAAGGGGAAATGAGCCACTGATGCCACCACAGTCACATCCACTGCGAGTCTCACGGTAACACATGGCACCCTGGTCTCTGTGGTTTCTGGAAACGTCAAGAATGCATTGCTTTAGCGTCTTGCCTCAGTGCCATTAATGTCTCTGTCCTTAAAAGATTGATTTCATTATTGACAGACTTTTCCACGATGATATCTGCACTCTTGGTAATACACAGCCAGCATAAACAATCAGTCAATCACTGGGACCTCCTCCCTGGGCATGCTGCCCCAATGAGCTTGCCTATGTTTTCACAGGGGTAACTGGGGAGCTGGAGAGCCTGTTTCCCACTTCCCCACAAGTGAATATCCTACAGATATCCAATAACTAACCATGTGATGCTTCCTACCTCTGTAACTAAGGGGTTCTTTACCTATTGAGACAGATTCTCAACTATCTATAGGAGAGATGATTTTAAAACATTCAAAACATTGTTCATAGAAACTGCAACACGTATGACTGTCACAAAGTAGACTCAGGAACTGTTGAATATTCGCCAAAGAGGCAAAATGTTTGACATCCTGGCGCCCGTGGGTTTGTTTGTTTTATATTTAGTAGCATTTCTATAGAAGACAGAAATGCTGAGGGTGCTCATCTGTCTCCACCTCTAATGACAGTGGGTCTTTAATTTCTAATTAACCATTTCGCCAGCTATCTTTCCCCCATTTCACTTGTGTTTTTAAGAGAAAGGAAAAGCATGAGCATGTTCCATCTGCCGTCTGTTTCTTTACATGGTTGTAATCTCAGGTAATTGTTACTTGCTGAGCAAGGGCTTTCCGGCTAGGATTGGATGGAGCAGCAGCTAGGTTCGAGAATGAGGGTTTTATTGCTATCATTTAGAATATTTCTTCATTCATTCATGCATGCCTTTGCTCATAAATACCCCCACCTCATTCCACAAAAGATATGAAATGGGGTTTTATTGCTGTGAGTTCATGCTGGCATAAATATTAAACTCTGGGTAATAATCACTTGGACTATTCCTGTACTTTGTGCAAACTAACTTACGGCTAACGCAGGGTCTATTTTCCCATCAGCAACTAACATCCACCTTTACTCGATCGGGGTTTGGGTAATGCTTCATGCACAGCTGTTCTTCATCTTCCGTCTGCTGTCCCCCTGCTGACCTCCTCCAGGCAGGATTTCCTGCCGTGATTCCTTCAGGTGCCAGGATTTCCTTCAGGTGATTCTTCGTTTGAACATGTTCAAATATTCTGGCTCCAGTTTGGGTACCAGGATTTTAACCCCAGAGCCTAGAGCTCATAACTACCAGACCCTGATACGTCCTCTTTCTAGTAGCAGCAGCAGCATTGGTAAAATGCATTTCCCAGTAGTGTCCTGTTTCTGAAATGGCCTTTGCATCCATTGGAGTGAGATGCAAGCAGCAGAAATTAACTCTGAAGAACAGATCACAGGAGTGTTGGAGGTCTGTGCAGCAGAAGACAGGCAGGTGTGCCCAGACGGGGCCCTGAGAAGCAGCATCATTCCCAATTTCTGCTGCTGGTCCAGGCCAGGCCACACTGGAGATGATTTCATGGTCTAGTTTAGATCAGGGCTCACCCTCTAGCCTGGAGATGGCCAACCCTGATGATAGTCTGTGACAACAGTGGGGAAGTAGGAATTAGAGCACTTTTTACCAAAATTAAGGGACAAGAAATATCTTGCTGGGTACCAAAAAAAGGGGAAAAAAAGAAGAAAGAAAGAAAGAAAGAAAGAAAGAAAGAAAGAAAGAAAGAAAGAAAGAAAGAAAGAAAAAACAGATGACCTTTACCCTCTCCTTTGTCGATAATTTTTCCCTCTATTTGATGACTAGTCTATCAACTATGGTTAAAATCCTTCACCAATTTTCCTTTGACGTTGTCATCTTGATACAGACTTCCATTTTACTGAGTTTGTTTTGTTTTCCATAAAGCTGAGAAAACTTGGATTTGGCCCACATTTATTTTTTTAAGAGATCTTATTTTTTTCAGAGCAGATTCACAGCAAATTGGGGCAGAGGGTGCAGAGAGTTCCTGCATACTCCCAGCCCCTCCTATGCACAGCCTCCCCCATCATCTCCCCAGAGCCCGACATTTGTTACAATCCATGATCCTACATGGGCATGTCATTATCACCCAGATTCCATACTGTACATTAGGGTCCCCTGTTGTTGTTATACCTCCTATGGGTTTGGACAGATATCCCCACCACTAGACCATCATCTGGTTTGGGGCCTAAAAACCTTCTGTGTTCAGCCTGATCATCTTTCTCTCCCTCCATTCATCTCTGCTTCCCCCACCTACACCTCAGTTGGCCTCATTAATAATTTGGGTTCAATCGAGCAAGTACAATCTTCCAGTCTTGCTCATTCTTTCCAAAATCAAAACCTCTTTGGAAATTGCTCTATTTTCAGATTGACATCATTGCCTATAAAATTCTCTAAGATTCTCCCTGAAATGGGGCGATAGCCCTTAAGAATATAAGAAAATGAAGCCTCATTGCTTTCCTTGTAATTCTCTAACTTATCTGAATTCTTCCTCATTTTTTACGTAACATTTTCCAACTTCTCCTATCAGGCCCAATGGTAGGACGGGTCTGAATCACCCAGTTCACTGGACACAGCAGCCCCTGCGTCAGCTTTCTTCTGTCTCCCAAAACAAAGAGCACCTGAGAAATGGTCTCAGCCGTGCTGCCCGAGGACTCTGCTGTCCCATCAGGAAGAAACCAGGAGTAGTGCTAAGTGAGCACTCGCTGTGAGCCAGGGCTGGGTCTCAGCTTGTATTTTCTCTTTTAGGCTCTCAGTGCCTCAGTTTCCTTCTCTGTAGATGACAGTGATCCCCTCCTCCAGGACTATGGGGAGGGCTGGGGAGCTAGGCTGGGGGAAAGTAGGCACACTACCCGTCTCCCTGCACGCACAGTTGCATCTCTGTGCTGGGGCAGCTCTTCAAACCCTCACCCCGCAGGTTCTTTCTCTAGACTTTCATTCCAGAAAACCCCCTCTGATTCTTGCTGTGTTCTCGCCCGCCTCTCCTGCTGGTGAGACACTAGTGCCTGACGGCGTCATTTCCTGTTGGTCTGGACTCTGCCTTCTGGAAGAATCAACTACTGTCTGATGGGAATTCTATTGACAGAACTGTCTTACTTTGAATTTCCCCAGAAATTGTCTTTTTAAAACAAATTCTTGGTGAGTGTTGGGTGGTCACGTGGAATTCTATTGAGCAGGCACATCTCACAGTGGATGCTAGAACTTGTCAAGCTTCACTGTGAGAATACAACCAGATCCTCATAACATCTATCCACTGTTGAGGGACCACTGCGTGCCAGGCCCATGACCTCCTCAGCCCTGCAAGGAACTGCCACCATCTCCAATTTCTGGACAAAGAGAGGGAAGGATGGGGAAGTTATGTCCCTCAGCCACAGCCCTGTTAGTAAATGGTGGAGTCGGGACCCACACCCTGACTGTCTGCTCCACACTGAAATTTGAGTTCATTCCCAGTCCTGTGTTTCCAGCCACAGAGCCAGATCAGATAAGAGTTTGCTTATGAGGGTGAGTTAGGACAAAAGGCAAGGTACATATTTACCACGTGCTTCCTATGCACCACACACTGTTCCATGCGCCTGAGATGTAGAAATCTAAACCTTTGTAGCAGGGCTGGGAGGCACACAGCAACCCTCCCTACACCTGGCGAGGAGACTTTGGCACGTAGACACTTATTGCCGAGTCCTCAGACTCACAGTATGCCAGATGCCAACCCCGACCCCCTTGAATACCAGGGCTCTCCCCAACATACATGGTATTGTGGATGCTGGTGTCAGCTGAGTGGCCCCACTCACTGTGGGACAGAATTTCCCCAGACCAGATTCCAGGAATCCTCCCAAGAAGTGCTGCAGCACAGGGGACAGTGGGGGACCCCATCTGAACATGCATGCCCTTACTGCGAGGGTCGTCTGACTTCAGGGAGCCTCAGTTTCCTCTTAATGGAATCAAGCCCATCTTTCTGGCTGGTTAATGAAGGTGGAATTAAAGGAAATGGGCACAGTGTAGGCACCAAATGTTCGCTGCTCCACGTGTGGGGCAGGGGTGCTGATGGTCTTCTGGATGCACTCTGCATGCCCCTGATCCAGTGATGCCTAAACACACACAAGCACACACACCACACATGTACACACATGTGCATGCACACACCTCACACATGCACACAAGTGTAGGCATATACCACACACGTGCATGTACACACCACACACTCATATATACATGCACATGTCCAGGTAGCACACATGTACACATGTTTGCATGTGTGTGCACATGTGCATACATACCAATACATGTACACACATGCCTGAATACAGTATACATACACCATGCACACCTGAACGTTCATGCACACAGGTACATGCGCACACACAGAGTTCAGTATTTTCAGTTTTCAGTTCAGTTTTTTCAAGGTTCATCAGCATTACACCCCATTGTATCCAGCACTATGCCAGGCCCAAAAGATTAGGCACATCTCACAGTGACAGAAATAAAACAGCCATGTAGAGGAAGTCAGTCTCAATTTCACAGGAAGCAGCAGAGACAGGCTGCTTGACACCACTGGGGACATCCCAAGTCCACCTTCTGCGGCTTCCATGCTCTGAGAGAAGAGGGAATGTGGCTCCTGAGAGGCGGATATGGACTGGACGCAATCCCAAACCAAGGGCAAGGGCCTCCTAGGAGATAAATCCCAAGGGACTCAAGGCCACCTCTTCTTTCAAACAAGGTCCTGGCATCATTTTCCCCCTGACACAACCCTTATGGAGTAGACTGTAACTGTGTGTGAGTGGATTGAGCTCCAGTGGTGGGTTCCAGGGCTGGAAGGCATCAGCACGTGGGCACATGTCTTCCTGGGATACACCCATGTCATTGTTCCTGTCCTGTCTGCATTGTCAGAACTTAGCAGTCCACCTTCTGGCCAGAGTGGCTGTTAGACATGAACAGAAATGCAAGTTCAGTAATGGGCACTTGGCACGCTCAAACACTGCCAAGGTCAGCTGGACACACTTCTTCATGGTTTGACCCAAGTCTCCTGAAGGTCACAGCCAGCTACCATCTAGAACAGCATCATTTGGGGCTGGTGGCCCACCTGCAGTAGCTTACTACCTGTACCCCCCAAACCTGCCTGGGCTGGAGAACTGATTTATGAGGAACCTTGTAATTCATCCCCAGAGCACTGGGAAAGTCATATTTTTTGCATACCTAGCCATTGAGAAGTTGCTGTCTCTTGATTTTTTTTTTATTATATATAGTTTAGAAGAGGGAAAGAATGAGATTTTTCTGCTTAAAAATGTTTTTAAAACTAGCTTGAGTTTGTTCTCACGGGCTGGTAGTGGGCCTGAGACACCAGAGCAGGGACGTACTTCCTTGCAATTACCTCGCAGCCGTCAAGGCAGGTGTGTTCTCTGGGAACTTACTGAACACCTGTGTGAGCAAGTGACTCTGCGTGGCTCTCCTGTCATTATACACACCACACTTCTCTGCCCCACATAGCCTGCAGTCCCCTGGAGCCATGACAGCCCCAAACCTGCAAATGGCAGTGTCATAGAAGCCACCAGGCTGACAGTTGAGCGAGTGGCCCAGGTGTGAACGCTGCAGAAACTCAAGGGAGGAAGAGCCCCTAGGAGGAAGGGGAATCATCTAGAAGGGCCAGCAAGAGGGGACAGTGTTTGACAGACACCATTACTGATCCATGAGGCAAGGAAAAGCTCATAGGATGGGACAAAATCAGTGATCTTAGTGAGCTGGGCTTAGTTCTGAGCTGGAGGTGGACAGTTATATATGTAACAAGCATTGCAGAAGGATTCCCAGGGAACTGGGGCTGTGGAGTTTGTCAGGAAGCAAGGCGGGAATCCAGGGATGAAGGAGGCTCGGACGGAGGAAGGGAAGAGCTGTGCATAGCACTTAAGTCCCAGCCCTGTCACTTTCTAATCATGTGCCCCTGTGCTGGCTGCACACCCTCTGAGCCTCAACTCCCTCGTCCTTGAAATGGTAACAAGAACTCCTGCCTCAGATCATGGCCATTAAGAGCATACGAAACATCACATATGCGGGGCCTGAGACAGCGCCCAGCCCGAGCACTGTGAGGGTGGAGCAATGCTGTCTTGGGACCGGCTCAGGCCAGCTTCTCCCCAACTCTGCCTTCAGTGACATCATTGGAGTATCTGGAAATTGGCCACAGTGGGAGTATTTACACTAGGAACATAGGCAGAATCTATTAATCTGGGCTTTATATTTCCTCCAGAGACTCAGGCGTCAAACATTTACCAGCACATCTCTGGAAAAGGAAAGGAAAAGAGCCAGAGAGTGAAATCAAAAGAGAGAAGACCAAAGTGGCAAACCCTAGCAGCCTGGACCATGTGTCCTGTTGGCCCACACATGTTTTGGCTTTGTTCATCTGGCAGGGCCATAGTGTCTTATTCAGATTCTCTGTACCTCCCACCTCCAACCAAATGCTGTGATATTTGAGGACCAAGGTTGGACTGGGGAGGATTTCAATATTGTCTTACTGCAAGTTTTACTAATAGAAAATATACTGTTAAATAGCAGCTTAAGATTTTGCCCAGTTTTTATTCAGCAGCTACGGATTGAATCATTGACTTGATTTTACTACCCTGAAGTCCCACTGAGGAAGGCCAAGTTCCCAAATCACACACCGACAGGTGCCATATTTCTGAGCCCAGAGCCAAGCTGTGACCTTCTAGTTTCACAGTGACTAGAGCCGAAAACGTGCATAATAAAGGGAGTGCATAAAGCACTTTTGAAATATGGAATGAAAGCAAAAACACACAGAGGTATCCATTGGAAACCAGTTTCCAGAACTGAGGTGGTCCATCGTCCCACCTGTCTTAGAACACTGCTATGAGAAGTACAATTACTTTCACTCAGCAAAAGGATTCAAAGACCCACCCCACACCAAAGACCATGTTCCTCATGTGATTTAATCTCTCCACCCACCCTGAGTAAGGTTCTAGAGTCTCCTCCTTACATATAGGGAGGCAAAAGCTTGGAAAGTTAGTGTCTCTCCAGTGACTCATAGATATTCAGTGGCTGAGCCTGAACTTGAGAGCAGGGCCATCTGACTGGCCTCTGTCCCACCCATGATCATCAAGCTGCGTTCAACTGGAGGCTCCTCCCTGCCATCAACCCACAGATGTTCCCGCTGCCTGGAGTGTCCTTCCTCACCCAGACCTCACCATAACTGTCTCCTTTCCACATAGGTCCTACCTCTCATCTCTCTGAAGCTTTCCCTAATCTCTCTCACCAAAGAAGCCCCCCAGCTGTGCCCTCCTGTTATTGGTCATTCCCTGTAGCATTGCCCAAGATGATAGCTTTCTGAGCACCTATCAATCTCTGAAGTTATGGTATTGTTTGTTACCAGTTTGTTTATGATCTCTCTCTCCCTCTTCTAGAACATAAGCTCCATGAGAACAGGAATTTCATGTATCGTTCTCTTTCATAGATGCAAGATACAGAAGAGTGCCTGACATGGAACAGCTACATGGCTAAAACTGAAAGGATGGGTGGGTGGATGATTGGATACATGGATGGATGGATGGATGGATGGATGGATACATGGATGGGTGGATGGATGGTTGGATACATGGATGGATGGATGGATGGATGGATGGATGGATGGATGGATACATGGATGGATGGATGGATGGATGGATGGATACATGGATGGATGGATGGATGGATGGATGGATGGATGGATGGATACACGGATGGGAGGTTGGATACATGGATGGATGGATGTATACATGGACAAATGGATGGATGGATGAATACATGAACGGATGGATGGATACATGGATGGATGGATGGATTGATGGACAGATGGATGGATGATAGATGCATATATGAATGTATGGATAGATGGATACATTAACAAATGTATGTATATAAGGATGGATACATGGATGAATGGATGGATGGATGGATACATGGATGGACAGATGGATGGATTGATGGACAGATAGATGGAAACATGGATAGATGGATGGATGGATGGATGGATGGATGGATGGATACATGGACAGATGGATGGATAGATGGATACATGGACAGAAGGATGGATGGATGGATGGATGGATGGATGGATGGATGGATGGATACATGGATACATGGACAAATGGATGGATGAATGGACAGATAGATGGATACATGGATGGATGGATGGATACATGGATGGGTACACAGGTAGATACATGGATGAGGGATGGATGCGGGATATATGGATGAATGAAAATATACAAGTTCAAAGTGACTTAGATGGTGGGGGACACCTTAGTTCAACCACTCCAACATTGGAGTTTGTCTCCTATGTTCTCCTGAGGGGATCCTGGAAAGCTCTCTCCTAGAGACTTATATCCTTGCCTTCCTCTCCCCTCTCAAACTGAGCAGTGCCAGCATCCACAAAGGAACAAGATTTAGTGGGGGACAGAGGTCAGCAGAGATACAGGTGACCAGGTAAACAGTGGCTATTTGCAACCAGGGCGATTCCAAGAGGAGCCCTGGGGAGGAGCTGCTCCCTTGAGGTAGCCTTGGGGTGCAACCTCATCTACCCTCCCAGCCTTCCTTCAGCTCCAGCATCATCCTACTCCAGAGACTCCCTGGGTGCTCAATCGGCCCGTTGTTCACAGACACTGGGGATGTGCAGTCACTGCAGCATATATGGCCTCTGTCACCCAGGTTCACCCAGTCTAGATGAAAGGGCAGACCTTTCGGTGTAAGAGCTATACTGAAAGTGACTATTAAGGTGAAAACAAGACATATGATGACTGGCACATCAGTGAAAGTCGAGGAAGGAAGCAACAGCTGAGACTTACAGTCAGAGCAGGGGAAGGAAGCTCCGGGAGAGGAAGCAGCACAGACAGAGGCATCGAGGCTGGAGGTCCCAGATCTGCTGTCTGAACTGGTGGGCAGGACTGTCTGGCGTGGAATCTGAGCCTTGTTATCCAGGCTGTGAAGACACCTGAAATCCTGAACTCAGAAGGATGATATGATCAGCTCTGAACTTCAGAGAAAGCTCATATGGACACAGGAGAGCCTTTGGGGCAAGAGAGAAGAGGAGGAAGTAAGAATTCACACCACACACTAAGGCACATGAGGAAGGCAGAATCCACAGGGGTTGGTAATTAACTTGAAAGTGCAGGGTGGAAAGGAAAATTCTGGGTCATTTCCCCAGTTGCAAAAAAAGGGTCCTTCCCTCCTCATGGGTCTCCCTTAGCCCCGGTACCCTTGATTCCACCCTTAGCCTGAGAACCTCAATCTCACAGCTACTTGAAGGAAATGGCCAGAGGCTCAGCAAGGACTCAGCCTTGGTGAGTCCCAAATGCCTATCTCTGGACCTGCTGCATCAAAATCCCATGGAAGATGCAAAACCCAGAGCCTGAGGCCCCACCTCAGTCCCACCAATGCAGAACTCCAGCCTGGGAGACGGAACGCAGCACCTGTTTCCAGAATCCACTGCTGTGGGGCCCATAGCCCAGGAAATACTACGATGGGCTTCTCCACTAATATTTGGGGAGGGGGACAAGAGCCAAGTCATACCCATGGCTACACCCCCTCTGGGCCAGCACCTGTCGGTACCAGCACCGAAGGCTGGGTCAGGGTCAGTGCACACTCCTGGACTGATCAACCGTTCAGTTTTGCTCCTGTGCTGAACACCAGCTCTACATCATCCCCTATCACACATGGGTGAAGAATCTCTGCAGGGGACGAGCAGTGTGACCTGTCCTGGGCCCAGTCTGGCCAGTGATGTGATGTTAATTGCAGATGTGGGAGACAATCTAGAACATTCTAAAGCAAAGGCAGTCCTTTTCCTGCCAGTACTCTAGAACACTGAACTAAGACAACAACAAAGCAATGGGCCAAACAGTCAGGTTTTAACAACTAATTGCTAATGAGAATTTCAAAACACTAATTTTCCAGAACAGAAAAGCAAGTTGTGCTCATTTATAACCCGTCATCTGCAATGAGACGGAGGATAATTCTTTCTGTATTGTCAGTTAAGTTTCCAAGCCAGTCAGAATACAAAGTGAGGTGGCGGGCCATAAATCAGCTCTTCAGGAACTGATAAATGGATATTGTACAAAGCCCACATTTGCATTGGCTCTGAAGACATAAATCTAACTCTCATGATCTACTTTTTAAAAAAATATATTCTCCTGAAGTCAGAGTGAGCAATTTATACAGGCATTCTTTCCTGGCTATTTATTTTTCTCACCTTTAATGACTGTCTCTTCAGTTTCTGCTCTCACACTACATTGTAAAATGTCACACATCATGTAAGAAAAACTATCAGACTTCAGTTTGAATCTGCCCACCAGGGATAATTGTGTAACGTTTTTGCTCAACCATGAATAACAATCACTTTGAGAAAGGCCGTCATGATTTATTAGAGCCAGAAGGAACCTCAGAGACCATCATTTAACATGTCCTTTGTTTTATAGGCGAGGAAACCAAGGCCCAAGAGTGAAAGTCATAAGCCACATGTCACAGGCCACGTTCATGACAGGACCAGGGCTCTTGTTGGGGTTTGAGAGAAAAAAGAACCTTAGGTAGCATCCATTCAGGTGAATGTCAATGTCGGCACGTTCTGCTACAGAGATTGCAACCATGAACAAAGATTCTGCAGGTGAGACTCCAAGGTCTCACTCAGCACTTGCCAAGCTGGAAAAAAAAAAAAAAAAAATGGGAGAAAAATCAAAATAACTCTGTCATTTTTTGACCCTCTGCCATTCAGTAGTATGCTGGAGCTCATCATAGGAGGAGTGTTTGTTTTTTATTTTATTTTGCTATAGTAGCCCTGGAAACCATAGAGAACCCACTTCCTTGAAGGGATTTTTCTTACATGTAAAAGCAGAAAGACTGTGGGAAGGGAAGCTGTTTAGTGTATGAAGAAAAGGCACATACATCATTCTATTTTTTTCCTCAACTTTAAGCATTTTCTAATGTGGAAATGTTGAAAAAAAACTATAGCAAGCACCCTCTCACCCATCACCAGATTCTACCGACAGCATGTTCTCCCACTTGCTTTACTCAGCACACAACTGTCCATTTGTCCCTGGATCACCTCTCCAGGGGATTCTCAAGGAAGCAGCTTCCAACCTTTCCATTTTGAGAAAGAAAAATACTCAGTTTTGAAAATAAAATATCAATGTAAAGTTTAAAAGTCAAGAATGTGAGTAAATTAACACTAGAAGCTCTGAAAGGTAAAATTATGTCCAACGGGCAAACGAGGCTTAGAAAGATCTATATATTCGGGACGTGAGGACTGAGGACTGATCAGGCTGGGGAACAACAAATCCTCTGACGGGACCAGCCGGCAGCCCTGCTCAGCAGTCAGAGAAGGGTGACCGGAGGACTAAACGGTTTGAGGAGGTAGAAGCCTTTTCCCACCCTCTGCTGATGTGCTCGCTTTTCAAAGGAGTTTTGGGGGTTCAAGTGTTTATTTTAAGTACCAATTTTGATTCATGCATTTGGAGGGAAGAATGGAAAACTGCCTGAGGGAAGGTACATTTCTTTTTCTTTTGTGTAGCAAAAGCTTTTGGAAAGAATGGGACTGTTCAAAGAGCCCAAGCTCCTCCAAGGAGCCAGTCATGGGGTGTCATATACTCAGACATAGCAGGAGTGGGCTTTGTGCATGAGAAGAGAAAATGAGACACCTGGTATGCATCAGAGTCACATGTCATGCTGTGCCTTGGAGCCTGTCCTTGACCACAAGGCTTAAGTCTGTGATACACATGTGCGCCCTTGGGAGAAGAGCCCTCATCTCCTGAGCTGGCCCTGCCAAGCTATGAGCCATGAGTGGTGTGACTGGCTGAGCGTTGATTGGCACTGCTCGTGTGTGTTACATGTGCACACATACGCCCATGCATGTGTTTTATTGTGAAGATACATTTCATTTGAGTTCCTATCAAATGACAGAAAAAGGTCTTGACAAACAGTTCAATAGCTCCTTCCTGCTAATATGTGCCAGGTAATTCTTGCATGTGTGTGTGTGCATGCATGCACACATGTGCACATTTATTTCAGAATATTATGGATGTATGAATGTTGTGGTTACATAAGTCGCTTTTGTACAGCTTGAATCGAAGTTATAAGTGTGCCCATCACCCAGATAGTGTGCCCTGTACCCGTTAGGTGTGAACTTCCCCCTCCCCCTCCCACCTGCTTGCCTTCTGTAGAGTTTCACTACCAACCATGCATGTGGGTGTTGAAAGTCAACTAGTTCTGTTTGAATAGTGAGTCCAAATGGTGTTGCTCTTCCGTTCTTACAAAGCGTCACTTAGAAAAATGGTCTCCAATTCTATACAGGTTGCTGCAAAAGGTACAGTCAGTTCACCATTTTTATACATGTAAGTTCAGACAATTAAGTTCATGAACTCATCCTAGAAAAAGTGCCACATGAAGGGCTACAGAAGTGCTCATTGCTGAGTATCACTACAGTTGCCTTCAAGGTGCTCCATTTGGGGAGCTGTGTACCCATGCAAGTCCCCTGTCCACCCTTCAAATCCATTTTGGAGCTCTTTTTCTGGAATGACCACCAGAGCTGGTATCCTATGAGGTCTGATAATTAAGTTTGTGAACTCACCCCAGAAAACGTGCTTGGCAGGCTTTAGATCAGGGCAACAGGATGAGTTGGTGGAGGGAGGGGTCAGAGGCCAGCTCCTGAGGCCACCAAAGGATTTGAAGCCTGAAAGGGACCTGATTTGCATTCTGTAAAGCTCACTCCCACTGCTGTGTGGGCAGCAGACTAGAAACTGTGGTAGGATTGTGCTTCTACCCTAGTGCTGGAATAGGACCTCCTTCCTCAGGACGGTCACATGGCCGAGCCACATTCCCCCAAGTGTGGAGCAGCAGAGGGAGGCTCCCAGGGCCATCGTCACAACCTCTGTCCTTGGTACCACTGAACACACTTGTCTTCGCACAGCCCTGCCGATCCCTGGGGAGCGATTCCTTGGAACTCCATGAGTCACCCTTCCATCTGCTTCTGCCATATTGACTTTTTTGCCCATTCACTCACCCACTGTTCTGTTCACCCATCATAGACCAGGCCTGTTATGGGAGTGACATGCGGCTGGTCACTGCCTATATGAAGAGCGGAAGACGCTATCCACCCCTGGGAGGCCACCCTCTCATAGGAGAATCACGGTATCCAATACTGAATGCCCTTGGTGAGGACAGGCAAGAGAAGGAGGAGAGCCACACGGGCTCTGCTGCCGAGCAGAGTACCCGCACATAGAAGGCGTTCGAAGCCCACGTAGTGGGAGAAGGTAGGAAATCAGTACCCAGGACTGGGAGCGCCGGCTCTGAGCATGCTCCTCTACTTCATGGAGGAGCTGCAGGATTCCCCTGTTTGGGGGACGGTGCCTCCAGACACTGAGCCACGTGAGGACACTAGATGTGCATTCCCAGGGGAGCTCTCTGCACGTGAAACCCACATGCCTTTGGCTCCCAGAGACCCTGAAGCTCTCTGTGCAGCCACCCAGCCTCAGTCAGGGACAGTTTCTGCAGGTGGCTTTGCACTCAGTCACCACCAGAGAGAGCAATCTAGTCGTCCCCTCAGCCAAGCACAGCTGCCTGTAGGAGCCTCCTTGCTTGGCAGCCAGCCAGGCCACGTTCACTGACCTTCAAGACGTAAGGCAGGGCTCAGCCATCCATCTCACTGTGGTCCCAGCAGCAGCTGGTCTTGTTTATTGACGTCTCCAAAGCACCAGTACCTCTGTTTGGCTTGATCAAAGGTGGGCTCAGAGACCCAGGTGCCAGGGCAAAGGCTCTGGCATGTCGATTAATCACCCAATAAAAATAAACTCTGAAAAGAAATGCAGAGCAGTGATTAACGTCCCTATTCTGGTCTCCTGACATTCTGGTTTGCTCTCCCAGTGAGCATTTTTGTCTGAAATACCCCCCCCCCCCCCAGGAGGCTGAGCACTCAGCCCAGAGCCACCACGCCACTGGCATCGAGTGGACAACAGCGGGGTGTGACCCGCTAGTGAGGGGAAGGAGCCGAACTGTGGAGGACCTTGTCTACCAGAGACTGATGCCCTAGACACCTGCTTCTCAGCCTTGCAACAAAGTGCTTCTAACGTTGATTCATCAGCTGAACCCCACCGTGTTGCCGCCTGCCATCAGAAATTCAAAGCAGAGCTACCAGCAGCCCTTAACTGAAAGGAACAGGTAGCCCAGAAGGGCCACTTGCACATATCACTTTAAGATGAGGACCAAAGCAGACTCAAAACTGGGGAAACAAAACTTGATTCAGATCTTATTTGGGGAAAAAAATAATGAAAATAAGTTTGTGTGTGTTTTAACCACAGCCATAGGCTGTTTCTTACACTAATCACAGATGAACAAAAGATCGTTTTGCTTTTGACATAATTGTTTTCTTTTTCTTTTTTTCTTTTTTCGAGACACAATCTCACTCAGTTGCCCTCAGTAGAGTGCTATGGTGTCATAGCTCACAGCAACCTCTGGCTCTTGGGCTCAAGTGATCCCCTTGCCTGAGCCTCCTGAGCAGCTGGGATCACAGGTGCTCGCCACCACATCTGACTGGTTTTTCCATTTTTAGTAGAGGTGGGGTCTTGCTCTTGCTCAGGCTGGTCTCAGACTTGTAAGCTCAAGAACTCCACCTGCCCCAGCCTCCCAGAGTGTTAGGGTAACAGACGTGAGCCACCGCGCCCGGCTGACATAATTTATTCAACGACAGCCTGTGACAGTACATGCTACCCTTTGCTTCATGTTCAACTGCTCAACTCAAGCTGCACTTTTTTAAAGAGGTCGTCTTTCCAAACCCTTCGCAGGCTTTCTCCTGTTTCCAGGGGCCTCTCCCACCCTTGGCAGGTCAGTCACTCTTCTGAAGTCTCGTGAACATGTGCACCCACTCCCCTTTCTCTTCCTCAGTTGTAAACACTCTTCCTGCTGCGTCTTTCCTCATCCTGGGTCAGCTTATGATTCCTTCTCTTTCTATTTTCACCTTATCTGTGATTGACAGCTAATAATTGTGTCTATCCACAGACTACCAGGTGGTAGTCAGGTCTGTGTGTGCATAGAAACTTTGTGAAGTGTCCCCTGCCCCTCCGCGCCTTCCCCTCCCCTCTGGCCACCTCCCTTATACCCTCTGCTTCTGTGAGTTTGACCATTTGGGATTCCACATAGCTGTGAGATCATTCCATATCGGTCTCTCTGTGCCGGGTTCATTTCACTTGGCGTAATTCCTGGGCTTTGAGCATTGTCCTGGAATTCCGCATCTTCTGTGAGATTGACAGTGGTAGTCTGGGCAGGACTCATGTTTATTTGGGATGGTTTTAGGCTCTGGGAGACTTCCCACTAAGTCTGCTGACCAGGCAGACCCCCGAATTAAGCAGGATATTGGGATATGGGAGAGGATTCTAGGCCTGGTCGGGAATGTGTTCATGACGTCGAAAGTGGACTACTCGGAGGACGAGCTATCCTGGCAGGTCTTGTTCACGTTTGTACCCACAAGCCTAGGAAGACAGCAAAAATGTGATAAAATCTTCATTGAATGAGTGAATGAATGGGCAAGTACCCTCACACTGAGGAGAGCACGCAGGGCTACCAACGTGTACCCAATTCCAAGTCACCCTGTTCCTGTCTGACTGCAATTTCCAGTGCTTGGAAAAAGTCACCATCCTGTATACATGAATGTGAAGAATTTAACCCTGGCCCCGGCAGTGCACATTAAGGAGCCGGGCTCTGACATAATGAAATTAACAACCATGATGATGATAATAATGGAAACCAGCTAGTGGTTGCGTCTTTAACGTGCCTTTTTCCTACCTTTGCCACCACTGAGGATGTTAATCCATGTCTTTACCTATAATTAATGAGTGTGCTCAGATTTCTGAAGTCAGCCCATTTTTGAAAAGGGTCCCAGTTTTCCAACTCTTACAACATTCTTTGATTACCACATTGAATCTCATTCTATATTTCTCCGTATTGCTTTGCAATCAACTTGGCAGGTGGCAATAATGAAATGACCCTTTAAAGATACTTTATAAAGCATCACTGTGAAGACTTTGCTTTTCCTCTTAAATACCTGCTGCATTCATGGAGGTTTAAAGAAACAGGCTGAGGGAGGACAGTGGAGGCAAGGGTCAGGTAGGAGATGTTATAAGTCACTTCTGGAAGTAAATTTGCGGAATGGAGATGAAGCCCTCACTAGAAAGAGGCTGGTACAGAAAAATCCTGCTACAGGCACAAAAGCTCATGTCGCAGCTGTTATGGGAAGATTTCTGGTAAATTCTAACAAGTAATTAGTAGCCTCAAACAAGACGCCAAGCATGACCTTTGCTGGGAGATGCTCAGAGCAGACTTCCTTGCCTGGAACAGGTGGCTAGAGGGCTTTTAGAGAGGACGCGTGCGATGGCTGGCAAGTTTCCGGTGCCTGAGAAATGTCAGATCCTTGTTTAGCAGGGAAGGCTGGGTGCCCATGGAGCTCTCACAGCGGAGGAGCGGGTCAGAGAGTCGCAGGAAAGGGTGCGCACTCAGGATGGCAATTCTCAGGTGTTTGTCTGCAGGCACCCCCTGATCCCTGCTGATCCCAAGTCTGTGGCACCCAGCGGTAGCCCCCCACCTCCTCTCCCACTAGTGAAAGTGACAACATAAGGAATGACCATCTTCTATTATTATTTATATAGTTATTATTGAGCATTATTAGACACTAGTTCTCTGATCTCCACATCACAACAGAGCGGGTTATCTCAGTGGTAAGTTCCTCCCTTTGGCCTGGAAGTTGATAAGAGCCATCTAATAAAAGAACAGCTTAAGACAATATTGCTTGAGAACTTCCAGTGATTAAGACACTGAATTCATGCATATTTGCCGTATTATATTAAACCTTTCTCAAATGTGTACGATTTTTATAAACAAATCTAATTTCAAGAATGGTTCCTATCAATTTAGTAGCTAGTTGTTTTGAGGAAACATTACCATTCTGTACATCGCAATGCTTTTTGTTCCTGAGTTATCCCCTCCTGAGGAAAGCCCGGCCATGGGGCGTACCCCTGGGTTTCACCTCAGAGTTTAATCATTATTCAGACAATGGCTGTTCACAAACTTTGTAAAACATGTTAAAAATGGAAAGGCCCTCTCATACATATTTCAACAGCCATGACGGTTCTAATACATGACACAATTAGAGGACCAGAGGCATAGAGGAAGGAATCACCCAAGACAAACAGAAAGCCCAGTTTTGCTGCTTAAAAGCTGTGTGACTTGGGCAAGCTCCTGAGCCACCCTGAACCTTTGTTTTCTCTTCTGTACAATAAGGGTGACATCCCTGCCTCCCACCTGGACGGGGCGATACCACAGTCACGCACGTCCATGTTGTGTGGCCCCTCCTGGGTGATCGGTGGGTGTGCTCCTAGTGACAGCTACAGTGACAGAGAGGAAAGTTGAAAAATAGAAAGTTACACGCAGCATATGATGTGTTATAGGAAAACATTTACACAGCCCTCACCACGGTGTAATTAACGGCCACTTTCACGATTGTAAGTAATACCCTGACTACGTGTTGGAGCATAATATCCTAAATAGCGGAGAACCCACTGCAGCATCCCCAGTGCCAACCTCAGGCCTGGCACGGAACAGACACTCAGCAAATATTTATTCAAAATAAGCAGGTGAACAGTATAGTCACATTGAAAACACATGAGTGTGTGTGTGTGTGTGTCTGTGTGTGTGACAATATATACAAGCTAGAAGCTTCTAGACCAAAGTATTAATAGTGCTCATCTCTGGATGTGGATAACACTGACTTTAATTTTCTTCTTTTTGCTCTTCTATATTGTCTGATTCCTCTGTAACAAACGCAGAAGATCAAAGCAGGGTTTCATTAGGTAAATGGGAGTGGGGCTGCAGCCAGATACCACGCACCTGCAGAAGCAGGTCCCTGCAGGGTTCCAGCTTCCTCAAGGGTTGTCCTATATAGTCTGCAGAATTAGAAGATTTTAGGAGAAAGAGGAATTGAGGAATTTCTAAAGATGAGTGGGATTTCTTTGGTTCATCAGTTTCCTTATTGTGGTCATGGGATGTGCGGAAAGAGCTCACCCCTCAGCCTGAGTCTGCTGGCCCCACAGAAGCCACTTGCAAGGCTGGCCCTCAGCTGGTGTCTGAATCTCATGTCACACATGTTGTCACAACCCATTGCTGGAATTAGGTGCATCCTGTGGGACTGCCGTGGGAACACACCCCTGGAAGATTGTGCCTGCCCCCTGAACTTGGCCCGTGCCCTCTCCCTGTGCTGATTTTGCTCTGCACCTTTTCACTGTAATAAATTTTAGCCTTGAGTATGACGATATTTCATGTACTGTGAGTCATCCCAGCAAATCACTGAACCCAGGAGTGGCCTTCAGGACCCCAACACATGACCACCTTTACTAAAGCCTCAACTAACAGCAGGTGTGAGACCCAAACCTCCTGAATGCACAGGGGTTGCCAGGCCAGCACAGAGATGGGAGTCTGGCCGGACCAACAGAGAGAGATGGTCCAGTGGCCCTTTGCAGGGAGGGAGAGAGAGAGTTCTGTCAATGAGGGAGAGAGAGAACTTCAGGACAAAATGCATCTAACATCCTGGTCACCCAGGATGTGTGTCAATAAAACGTGTTAAAGACAATCAAATATCTACTCAACAAGTGCCAGGCAGTGCTCTAGGCCAGAAAGTTCAGCTGAGACAGATGAAGTCTCTGCCCTGGCAAGCTTACGTTCCAGGTCGGGGAGCTGCCATGGGAGGAGACAGACGCCAGTTGGGCAAACAGCAGCGGCCTCTCTAAGGAATGGAGAGGCCTTGGTATTTGAGCTGAGATACCAAAGATTACAAGACACACATGAGAAAATCTAGAAGACTCCAGTCTGTGAAGCAAGTGGAAAGGTCTTGAGATCAAACCATATTTGGTGTTTTTAAGGCATGAAAGGAAGACCCGTGTGTCTGCAGCTTAGGGAGGCTTTGGAGAGAGGTGGGAAACATGGCAGGAGTAAGGCAGAGCCAGATGGATCCTCCAGGCCTTAGAAACTGTGCTTAGGACTTTAGGCTTTATTCTAGAACCATGGGAAGTCACTGGAGGATTTTAAGCAGGGGCACTCCCAGTATGACAGAACACTGACTGCTCTACGGAGAACAGATTGTGGCAAGTAGAATGGAAGGAAAGGCCTTGGTACATTGCAGAATCTCCCCTCCACCAGGACAGCGGGGGCCGCTGCGTGTGTGAGAAGTGGTAGACCTCTCAGGCGTGATGAGCAGTGCCTGTTGTCGTGTAGAAAGCTGAGCCTTAGTCCACGTGGCATACGCCACGTGACAGACAGAGTTGTAATCTGATAGAGCATCAGGCAGGTGCCCACAGGCTTCCACCAGGGGCTCTGGAAGGCCTGAAAGGGGGTCCAGGGAGAGACTGTTCCAGCTGTCAGTGAGCTGTGGCAGGTCCTAGCTCCATGCTGGGCCAAGCCAGCTGTGTACCATCTTCCCAGCCCTGAGATCCTGCCAGGCCACCCCCCAGGTGGCTGTGCACATCCACGGGAAGTCCTGTTTACTGAGGCTGCTTCCTCTGACTCCGGGTCCCTGGCAGAGGGAGAGAGCCCTGCCCCTTATCACTCCACGAGTCCTGAGCTGTGACGAGCTGTGGCCATCGAACTAATACAGGATTCAGGAATTTGCTGCCCTTCACTCTCATCTGTACATTTTTTTCTGAAGATTCAAAACACGCCTTTTTTTTAACACTCAGGGCCATGACTACATGAGCTATTTTAAGACAATATATTTGGGAATTCTGTACCTTTTTAGCTCTGTTTTAAACCAACTGGTTGGCTTGAATTACCCAAGCAAGTATTTTATCTAATGTAAGAGGCTCAGGGGGCTGGAATTCAGTGGGGACCTCAGTCCCCACCTCCTATCACTGTATTCCCTCCCATTTTAGAGTTGTTTGTTTTCTTCAATAGGAATATTCCCCCAGTAGAAATATAAAACTACCCTGGATTTCCCCATTCCTGATTTGTATTTTCCAGATTCCTTGCAGTCTTCCCTACCCTCATAGACTCCCCTTTGAGAACGAGCTACAGTGATACTTATATCTCTTAAGTGTTGATCCGGAAAGCCAACCTTCCCTGGGGCATGTGACTCAGCCAGATCCCTCTAGACCAGCACTTCTCTAACTGTAGTACTGGGACAATGCCCCAAAACCTTGGACCAGCTTCGTGTGACCTCAGCCCCAACCCAGAGCCCCTACCCAAGGTAATCAGTGCTAGCAGTTTTGTGAATAGCTCCCCAGCTCCCCAGCACAGTACAGAGGGATCCCCACCCAGACCTTCCCCTACACAGCCTGCAGCTCAGCTTCTGTTAATCTGTCTGCATCTCCCCACCAACACCCAGATGAGGCCAAGCCTTGGCACGCACTCAGAGCAGCTTCTGTGAAGCTACATTACAGACCGAAATGAGCTCTGTTTTTAATTTGATTTTTTTTTCCCCTGTAACAAGTAAAGTTCACATTACAGATAAATTGCCCAGAAATTCCAATTTAATAAGGCATATGCATTTTTCAGGCCTAGAAGCACAGAAAACATCTTGCACACTGGTACTTTTACACTGAAAGGTTTATTAAAAAGATAGCTTCGAAAATGTCAGAAATTTACATCACATGCCTGGCTGATGGGTCAAATAGGCTGATTCGACAAAAGTGCTCGAAAGGCAGGAAGCAGAGGAGCAGGCTGGCTGGTGGTCCTCGGCTGTCTTCCCTTGGATGGGGAGGACATTCCCACCATTTGGTGTCTCCCACCCATCGCACCAACAGAACCTAAACCCAGGCTGAGAGCTGGGGAGGGCTCAGCCAGTGACTATCCCTTTGTCCTTCTCTCTCGGTGGGTAGGATTCTAGATAGGAGCAGCAAGCTGGGCCTCAGGGGGCCCCAGGACATAGCCATAGCTCTTGCAGGTCTCCCAAGGGAAGGGGCACCAGATACTTGAGTCACTACAAAAGTTTTGAGACATACTGTGTTATGGTCCTTTGTTTCACTTCCAAGAAACACGGCCAACAGTGCCCTTTCTGATTCACCCCTGCAACTTCCAACTTGCTTAGCTTAGGGCTTCATTTATTTCTGTCTGTGCAGATTTTATGATTCTTGATTTTTGTGTATCTTAAAACTTTCATAACAACCCGTGTACAGTACAACCTCTGTAAGTGACCACCCAAGGGACTTTAACGAACTGGTCAGCGCACAGAGGTGGTCGCCTTAAGGAACTAGGTGCACCATACTGATAGGTACCTGTGGTGCGTGCCCGGTCTATGAAAATTTAGTCAGCTTAAGGAGGGGGTCAGTGTAGGGGGTGGTCAGCTGTGGACGGCCTGCTGTAATGAAATAGACAAATCAGAGACGCATAACTAAAGGGTCCTGTGAAAAGTTAAATCACAGCTACAGATACCTGATTGTTTTAAAGGAAGAAAACTAGTGAGATGTGATCCTGTAAAACCACCCACACCCTGGCTCTCACTGGACATGTGACATTCGCAGGCCTACGTGCACATCTCTGGTCACATCTCTGTACGTTTCGTTCCTCGTACAAGAAAACAGCAAATGTGTTAATTGTACTGCAAAACTACAGCAGCGTGAGACCAAGAAAAAATGACAGAGGGACAAAGATCATTGCCTATACACCATGTGGGAAAGCTGGATTATTCAAGTCCATTTTTATTTATATTCTAAATGGAGTTGAGTAATCAGAGAATAAAATACAGTCCATTTAAAGCTGTCACTATTTCAAATACATTAATTCCCACCAGCTCCTCCTGAGTCAACTGTGAACTCCTTACCTAAAAATTGTGGGTCACCTTGCCCTGCATTCTTTGATTTCATGATTGTTCCAATTGAAAGAAAAAAGATGCAACAAACATTTGCTAGGCTCCCATTGTTTCCGGGGTCCCCACGCAGCGTAGGGAGGGGAATGAGGACAACACCTGCTCTCAGGCGTGAGAAACAGACCTGGTGAAAGCCCAGCCCCTGCAATCCGGGGCACCTATGTTAACTTCCAGGTGGGTCACTGCCTAGCTGGGCTGCTCTGGGCAAGTTGCTAAGCCTCTCTGATTCTTGGTTACCTCGTTTTTAAAACAAGGATTATGCCTACTCCATCAGGTCATTTGGATCACAGAAATAAATGCAGCCATGCCCATAAGTGTTTAGCACAGAGCTGGGCAAAAGGGCACATTCTTACTTGAATTTTACTGACTATACCTCAGTATTCACCCTGACACCAAAGAGCTTAGAGTTTAGTGAGGGTGACAGACCAGTAAGGCCCCTACTGTGCTCTGACTGGCATGTTAATCTATGCATGTGCCCAGCAAGGACCCAGAGGGTGGGTGACTGATTCTTCTGGGGAGGTCACTCAGGGTGAAGAAGAGGAGACGTGAGTGGGGTCTTGAAAAACAGTAGGAGTTTGCCAGGTGGAAGCAGAAATTACTACTTAAATGAAAGACGGGTGTTTTCAAAGCAGTTCACTCTCATGAGTAAGACGTCGCTTCTGTTGTCACAAAATAGTGAAATGAAAATTGAGGCAGCAACGTGTCTGGGAAGCCCCGCGTTAGCCTCGTTCATTCTCTCCATCTGTCCCCGTCACTGCTGCTGCTTCAGAACACTGTCCCCCGGGGCTCTGCTTAGTCGGTTATTTCCAAAGTATTCAGGGGGATGGCACAGATTGCTTATGAAGAGGACACACGAGGCTCTGACCCCAGTGAAGCAGCCGCACACCCACAGCCCGCTGTTAGGTGCACCACCCAAGGGTGCCCCGCATGGAGCCCAGCCCTCCACATTGGTTTCACTGGATCCTCAGAGCTACCCACAGCCTTTCTGGGGTGTTCCCAGCTCCCAGAGGAGGTCACACCACTAGAGCCCATGTCTTTTTCACCCGAGTCCACACTGTCACGACCCACATCACACTGACGGTGTGCACAGCAGGGTAGAGACAGCACAAAGGGAGCGATCAGGGCTGTGCAGAGCTGGGCAGAGCACCTTCCTCAGAGGCTGGCTGGAAGGAATAAAGAAGGTGCCCATACAGAGTGCTTTGCCCAGAGCAGGCCAGAGGGACGGTCAGCCATTCCTTTCCAAATCACCACGGTAGCTGGGCTTTTGTGAAGCATCACCTGGTTCCTAGCATATGATCTGTGCCCAGCTCTTAGTAAATGCTTCTTAAGCTAATTGGAATGTAATCTGACATTGCTTTTGGTTCTTTTCAGGTATTCTGTTTACAAGGACCCAGCAGGCTGGCTGAATATCAACCCCATCAATGGAACTGTTGACACCACAGCCGTGCTGGACCGTGAGTCTCCGTTTGTCCACAACAGTGTGTACACTGCACTCTTCCTGGCAATTGACAGTGGTGAGTAATTTGAAAAAGGCCATCAAGGGTATACTTTGAAATGTCTTCTGATACACTCAGAGGTATTCTTGGGATGCATAGAAATGTGTGTGGGCAGAGAAGCCAATGTTCACACACACACGTATTGTGTCAGTAGCATCCCCGAGTCCTGGGCTCCTCGGGTCTCTGTGGAAAGTAATGTCCGGTGAGGGGTGTGTCCCTTCTCAGGCATGCACCAAGGTTGAGGAGCCACACTGATGTCCCCTGTTTTGGTGTCATGCTGTCATTTGCAGAAGGTCCTGTGACTCAATACGGTTTGAAGGATATCCCCAAAGAATGTTACCAACCCTGACGATTGAACTGTCTCCACGGCATTCATCCTATTATGACCTGCTACCACGGTAGACATCACTACACTCAGCTAGTAGCTTCCTGACCACAAACAGTTGCTATTCATTCGAAAGCTGAAAATGCAACAATCCTGTGCCAAACCCTAATTTAGATGCTGGGAACACAGGAGTGAGCAAACACAGCCCGTCCTTGTGGACCTGTGGAGTCCTAGAGGACAGAGAAAGTAGAGTTCACGGTACCAGGGCTGTCCCTGCCCTGTGAAGATCAGACTACAGAGGATCAGGAAGGATTATTCCACTGACACAAACAAACAGCTAGTTTCAGAGGATTGATCCCATCCTATTTTAGGGAGGTCAGTAGATGTTGAGATTATGTTCCATAAGAAGCTGGCAGTATATGAATGACTCAGGTGTGTCCAACCTATGGTCCACATGCTGATTTTGTGAGGACTGTTTTGCTTATAAATGTTCTGCTTATTTTGTGAATATCACAAAAAGCCTGCATGGACCTTTTTTTGCTAATCAGCTTTCATTAGTATTATTTATTCTGTGGACGAAGACAACACTTATTCTTCCAAGGCATGGAGAAAAGGTTGGACAACCTCTGGATAGGGAGAGGAAATTTTGCTTAGGGAGTTGCTCATGCAGAAGAGATGAGAGCATTAGAAGAGAAAAGCTTTCCAGAAGGACATTAACAGAGGATGGCAATAAGCCAAGGGGATGTTTAAAATGCTGTATAAAAGAAAAATATCAACTATAGCTCAGCTGAAGTAAAGACTTCAGGGTTTTGAACCATATAAAACTATGTATACTTGTAGAAAAACATCTCAGCTAAGAATGCCACAAAGGAAGGTTGAAATATAGCATGGTATAGTTGCCATTGCCTTATGAAATATTGTATGCAATTATTAATCAAAAAACTACAGTATAATTTTTTTTGGCTCAGCACCTGTAGCTCAGAGGCTAGGGCTCCAGCCACATACGCCAGAGTTGGCGGGTTTGAACCCAGCCCAGGCCTGCTAAAAACAACAATGACAACTACAACCAAAAAATAGCTGAGCGTTATGGTGGTGCCTGTCGTCCCAGCTCCTTAGGAGGCTGAGGCAAGAGAATCGCTCAAGCCCAAGAGCTTGAGGTTGCTGTGAGCTGTGACACCACAGCACTCTACCAAGGGCAACAAAGTGAGACTCTGTCTCAAAAAAAAAAAAAAAAAAAAAAAATACAGTTTACTTCTTGACAGAAAGGAGAGCCTTCTTTCCAGGTAGCCAGTCATCAATCAAATGACACTTCTGTGTATACGTCTTGCCCACACATATTAAGGAGAGCAAGATCATGATTTACACATTAGGAAAGAGACACAGAATTTAGTGAATTTCTCAAAGTCATATCATTAAGATGATTTTTCCTGCCTTTGCTTTCTTGCACCTTTAATGTTCTTTAAAATTTCTACATGGAAGCAGTAACATGTTTTAAGTCCTACCATGCCATCTAGTAGCTACCAGATTGTGAGGAAATAACTTACAATGTTGTCAAGACTCACTGACAAGCACATGTTTCGGCTGAGGGAACGTGGTCTCATTCATGTTTTCTCCACATTCAGCAAACGCCCACATGAACTCTGGCAGTGTGACTACAGGAGCTTCCTACAGACTCTGAGGCTCAGTGGCCACTTCTACAAAACGAGGAAGATAATTCCTACTTAAAAGAAGTGACAGTGGAGGGTGGTACCCTCTAGACTCTGCACCAAAAGCCACATGTAATGTGAATCCCACCCCAGTGAGGGTTCCAGACACGAGAGGGTGAAGCCAACACTGGTCCCTCCCATGAAATGACCCAAGAAAAAGACAGCTTGAGAGCTACTTCTTGTGTAACTCTGTTCATGCTAATATCAGACAAAGAAATTTAAAATCTGTTATCACAGATGTTTCCAGAGGACTGAAATGTCCCTAAAGATGAAATGGCAAATAGAAACCAGGTTGGCATTAATATACAAAACCATCATTAGGAATAATAATCTTGAACAAGGCCCCAAAGACTTAGAACAAAAAGAACACAATTTTAAAAAGACCTCGTAGATCACAGCAACTTTTGTTTAAAATCTCCTTTTTGTCACTCACTAAACACTTACCTCTCTAGGTATTATGTTTAACCAGAAAAAAAAAAAAAAAAAAAAAAAAAACACAATCTAGTAGATCAAAGTTAATAGCACTAAGTGATATCTCAACTTTATCTGAAGTGAGCATTTGTTTTTATTAATTTTATAGAAATTCAATTTGTTTGATAGAATGAAACAATAAGGATTTTTGTCATATAACTCTAGGAAGCTAAGGCAAAATAAATTGAAATGCCCGGAACAAGGAGTCACTCAGGAATTTATACAAAAATATGTCGATAAAATATATGGCTGCAGAAACTTCTAGGTAGGATGTATAAACCTATATTCTGCTATAAACCTAGAGAAATCCAGATAAATTACAAAGGTCAGATGATACCCCCCAAAATCTGCATTTATAAAGGCATCAGAGATGGCAAAAGCAGGGAAGTCTGGATGAACTAAATACCAAAGAGGAAAAAAGCATTCCAGAAAGAGTATCCAGAGCCAGTTTTTCTTTTTCTCCTTCTTGGGGCATCTTCTGATTCTAGGAGAGTCAGATGAGAAAGGAGGGAAAGAAACCAGGAATGCCCATTAGATTCGGGGGAGCTGGCACAACAAGCTGGACTCTCATATGCCTTTAACCACATGCTTCTGCAACCCATGGACAGAGTGGGGCAGAATGAAATCTCCTGGGGTCCTACAGGGAAAGGGACCTACCTGAGGAGGGAAGCTCTCCTCCCACACAGGCCACCTCTTGTTTAAGATAGTTGTCAGATTTGGGGGCACAAGGAGTGGAAGGTGGGATAAAGGATGGCTGGAGAGCTGGGATGGTAACCACTAAAGGGCAGAGCTGGATCTCCTGGAGCCCTCGGGGCTGAGCTACTTACTCTAGGCTCTCAGTCAGAAGCCTAGGAGGGCCATGACATCTCTAGACCTGGAAAGGAACAGGAATATGTAAGTGGTCAAGAGAAAAATTAGACTGCAGAGGATCCAGTGCTCTGAATTAGCCCACAAAGACTTTAAAACAACCATGATTACTGTGTCCGAGGAAATAGGATAAGAGACAGATTAAAGCAGAGAGAATTACACTAGAGATTTCAAACATACAAGAAAGAATCAAGGGGTATTTTAGAAGTGAAATGTATACTATCTGATATTACGAACTCAATAGGTAGATTTCACAGCAGAACACAGGATTTTTGACCCAGACTATGCCTCTATGGAAAATACTCCAGCCGAAGCACAAAGAGAAGAAAGTATGGAAAGAAATCAGAGAAGAAACTAGTGGGGTAGGCATGATGTTGGAGTCACAGAAGGATAGGAGAGTGATAATGTGCAGAAAAAAAATATTTAAAGACATAATAGCTAGGGATTTTCTAAAATGGATGAAAGACATTTACCCACAAGTTCAAAAAGTTCACCAAGCCACAATCAGGATAAACGTGAAGAAAAGTCCTACCTCAGGCATCATAATCAAACTGATAAAGACCAAAACCAAAGAAAAAATGTTAACACAGCCTGAGAATAAAAGAGATGTTCACCTGAAAGGAGCAACAGTGTGACGCGTGGTTGATCTATAAATAGAGATGATGGATGTAGAAGTCAGCGGGAAAACATTTATCTGAGCACTTTAAAGACACCTGCCAACCTAGAATTCTACAGGCTTCGAGTTTTTCTTTCAAGATGAAGGATAATTAAAGACTTTTTGGATGAATAAAAAGTGAACAGTTGTGCTGCAAGTAGGTTCATATCTTTTACTAAAGAGAATGTTTCAGGCAAAGGGAAATGATCCCAGAGAGACCTGAAAATGGAAGAAGCATACATAAAAAATAGAAGGTAAATACGTGGGTAATATAATATTTGTAATTACATGAGTTAAAAATATTTATAGAACTAAAACCTATGACAGCAAGAACACAAAAGGTGGGAAGCAAGAAATACATAATCGTTAAAACAGGTTCTATTGCACTGGTGATATGGTTAAAATAATACTTCTTAAGAGATTGTAATAAGCCAACGTGTCTACACTGTAACCTTGGGTAACCACTAAAAGAGTAAAAGAATGTAAACTAACAAATTAATAGAAGGGAAAAAGAGTTTGATTAATTCAAAAGAAGACAAGAAAGAAAGGGAAAAGAACATTAAAAGGTGGACCAAATAGAAAAACAAAGCAATACAATAAATATAAACCTAATTATACCATAATTAAATGCAAAATGTAGGAAGATTAAATATTCCAAGTAAAATCATCAAACTGTTATTTGATGCTGCATGAAACAGACAAACTTTAAATAAGAGGAGAAAGAAAGGATGAAAGTAAAAGATAGAAAAATACAGCTGGATAACAATATCCCTCCTGAAAACAATATAAAAGTGTACTTTAAGGCAGCGTTCTCCAACCATTTTTATCTCACAGCACACTTGCACCTATAGTTAAACTTCCGTGGCATACTTAAATTACGTTGATAATGAAAAAAAAAAGAGTAAAAAAAGAAAGAATATGCTTACTATCCTTTGAATTTATTTCAAAAACAATTTAATTAATAATCTTTAAAAATTTTCACAACGCACCTAAGATCCCCTCATGGCACATCAGTGTGCCGTACCCCACCAGTTGAAAATCACTGCTGTAAGGCAAGAAACATGATGGGAGATAAGGGGCCATTTCACACTGATAAAGGAAGTAAGCAAAGAGGAAGCCACCACAATCCTAAATCTACACCCGGCAGTAAAAGTCGAAAATATGCAGAACAGAGGAAAACAAAAAGAGCAACAGGCAAATCCATGGTCATTCTGGGAAAAGTTGACCCATCTCTCACATTAGCCAGAAGGACAGCTACATGGCTGGGTACCCATAGCTCAGTGTTTAGATTACCGGCCCTGTGCACTGGGGGTGGCAGGTTCAAACCTGGTCTAGGCCTGCTAAACTTTAAAAAGAAGGAAAAAAACAAAAAAGAGTACAGATGCAGATCTGAGCCACACAGTTAACAAACTCAACCAACTATTGCTTATGGAAATTTGAATTACATGACTTCCTTGATCCATAGGAAAATCTCATGTCATGTATAGATTCAATAGAGATTGAATCACACAGTTAACAAACTCAACCAGCTATCATACATACAGCGCTGAACTCAACAACTAGATTCATTCTTTTCAAGTTCACAGGGAAAATTTGTACCAAATTTGTTCACATGCAGGGCTGTATAAAAAAGCAATTTTTTTTAAACTACAATTATTCAGAGTATGTCTTCTAATTGCAATGGAATTAAGCTAAAATTGAATAAGAAAATATACCTAGAAACACCTCAACTGCCCAAACATAGAACAATATGCTTTTACATAATCCATAGTCAAAAAGAATGTTAAATAGAAAACATTGGGGAAAGTATTATGAAATATCAAAACTTAGGGAATACATTATCCAGTGCTCAGAGGAAAATTTTAGAAAAATAGGAAACAAACATACAAGATAAAATCAACAAATCCAAAAGCTTGCCTATTGAAAAGATTTAATAAAGATTTAATATCAAGACTAATAAAAAGACAAAAAAAGACAAAACCTCAAATTGCCACTATAAAGGAATAAAAAGAGAAAATGACTGTAGATATCTATAAAAGGATATTATAAACAACTGTAGGCAATCAATTGACAATATGTATGTAATGGATAAGTTTCTCCAAAATTACAATTTATCAAAAGTAACATAAAAAGAAACAAAAAATCATGAATAGCCCAATGTTTATTTTTAAAAATCTGTTGTGAAAGCCTTTCCACAGAGAAAACTACAGGCCCAGATGGCTTCACTACATGTTTCTAAATATTTAAGAAAGAAAAACACCAGTCTTGCACAAACTCTCTCAGAAATAGAAGGAACACATAACAACTCTTTTTATGAGATCGGGTTTTGTCCAAAATCTTGTAAGAAGTTAAAATTACAGACCAATCTCATTCACGAGCATAAATTTTTAAAATAGTTAACAAAATATTAATGAGCCCTATAAAAATGATATTATCTCAACAACTGCATTTGAAAAAATTCCACATTGATTCGTGATTTAAAAAAAAAAAAAAAAACACTTTTAGCCAAACAATAAGCTTTCTTTATTTGATAAAAATATCAGAAAAGGAGCTGCTGCCACAGGAAACAGCTTGCTTGCTCAATGGTGAAATAACAAATTTTTTTCCCTAAGATCTGTCATAACCAGAGCAAGAAGACCAAAAAAAGAAATACTAGGCTTGGGAATTAAAAGAAATAAAACTCTTTATTCACAAATAATATAAACCCATGTACCTAAAATAATCCAAAAGAATTTTCATAGAAACTAATCATGAATTTAGTAAAAGTCATCATATATAAAATCATTATACAAAATTAATATTTTCTATATCCTAGCAAGAAATAATTGGAAAATAAAATTTGAAAAAAAAACACCTTTGCAATAACATCAAAAACATCAAACAGAGTTGTATAAATTTAAAGAAAGATGTCTAAGTCTTCTACAGTAAAAACTACAAGTGACTCCGGTATGGAAGTGTGCTTTGGCGCACGGAAAGCCGCTGAGAGAGACCTATGGTAGGTTTGACTGTTAGAGACCCAGCGGGGGATCCTTCTCCACATCCTGTGTTCATGAAAGTGGAGAACATTCCTTATGAAGCTACTGAAGAGCAGCTGAAGGACATCTTTTCTGAGGTTGGACCTGTTGTTAGTTTCAGATTGGTATATGATAGGGAGACAGGAAAGCCAAAGGGTTATGGCTTCTGTGAATACCAAGACCAAGAGACAGCCCTTAGTGCCATGAGGAACCTGAATGGGAGCGAATTCAGTGGGAGAGGCCTTCCCGTGGACAACAAAAAGAACACAGAAGAGATAAAGAGCCTTGGCCCCGGGGCCCCTGTCATTGAGTCACCTAATGTCATCAGTCCTGGGGATGCCCCTGAGTCTATTCCCAAAGCAGTTGCCAGTTTTCCACCAGAGCAGATGTTTGATCTGATGAAAAAAGTGAAGCTCTGTGTCCAGAATAGTCCCCAGGAAGCATGGGACATGTTGCTTCAGAACCCTTAATTGGTTTATGCTTTGCTGCAAGCACAGTCATGACGAGAATTTTGGATCCGGAGATTCCACTGAAAATTCTGCATCACCAGACAAATATCCAAACACTGACTGCAGGAAACTCTCAGCCAGTCCATGGTGCTGGGCCTGGCTCAGGATCCAGTGTGTCAATGAACCAGCAGAATCCTTAGGCCCCTCAGGCCCAGTCTTTGGCTGGAATACAAGTCAATGGCATACCTCCTCTGATGCAAACTTCTAAGCAAGGTGGAGTTCCAGCTCCAGGGAAAATCCAGCTGCTATCACAGGACCTGGCCCTGGTTCCTTAGCTCCTGGAGGAAGAATGCAAACCCAGGTTGGAATGCCAGGAAATGGACCAGTGTCCCTGGAACGGGGACAAGTACCAATGTAAGACCCCAGAGAGGCTATATAGCAGGGATCCTTGCCTGCCAACATCTCAACTCATTGAGGTCTGTTAGGAGACTCTCCAAATGACCCACAGGGAGGCACTTTACTTTCTTTCACTGGAGAGGTAGATCCTAGAGGTTACCTGGGACCACCTCATCAGGGTCCACCCAGGCACCATGTTCCTGGCCATGAGAGTCATGGATCACCTCTACATGAGATGAGGGGAGGTCCACTAGCTGAGCCCAGACCTCTAAAGGCAGAGCCAACAGGACCTGTGCTAGATCAGAGGGGTCTACCCTTGGATGGCAGAGATGGAAGAGATCCCCAAGGAATGTATACACAAGGGATGGAGGCCCGAGCCCTGGAGGCAAGAGGATTAGATGCTAGAGCACTGGATGCTTGTGTGATGAAGGCCAAGTGATGGAAGCCCGAGCAATAGAAGTCTAAGGTATGGAAGTCAGAGGAGGGACATCAGGGGCCCAGTACCTAGAGGACCTATACCTGGTAGAATCCAAGGTCCCAGTCCAATTAATACGGTGGCAGTTGGCCCCCAGGGATCTAGACAGGTATAAGTAACACTCACTTCTAGCATCTAAGTGTAACCTTGATCTATTCAGAAATTGGTCATTGAGCCTAATTAGTACTGCCTTCTGACTTGGACTACTTCTCAGCATCTTGCGTTTTCCAAGACCTGTGTTGATTTACCATCATCCCAGAGCCTAAATGAAAAACATTTTACTAGTGATCACCTTAAAACCTGTGGAAAGGAAGGTTGTCTCTTCTCTCTTTTATCTGGCTCTCTCCAACTGTCTGTCTGTGATGGTCTGTCATCATCACCACCCTGTTCATCCCCAGCTGGTTGTGGGAAAGTGGTATATGTGTATCTTCCCCAAACTTTTATGTGCTTGCACCTTCCCTTCCCTCTAGCCTCTCCACCTTCCTTTTACTTCCTTCCTTTGCATACTTATTTCTTCCTTCTTCCATTTGCTTACATTTTTTTTTTTTTGAGACAGAATCTCGCTTTGTCACCCTCGGTAGAGTACTATGGCACCATAGTTCACAGCAACCTCAAACTCTGGGGCTCAAGCGAGTGTCTTGTCTCAGCCTCCCAAGTAGCTGGGACTACAGACACCTGCCTCTACGCCCGGCTATTTTTAGAGATGGGGTCTCCCTCTTGCTCAGGCTGGTCTTGAACCTATGAGCTCAAGTGAATCCACCTCCCTCAGCCTCCCAGAGTTGCTGGGATTACAGGTGTGAGCCACCACACCTGGCCTGTTTACATATCTTCCTATGTGTTTGTGTATGTGTGTGTGTGTCTGCCTGTGTGTGTCTGTCTGTATCTGATAGAAAGATAATATTAGAACTGGAATGGAAATGTCAGTCATCTAGTTCCCTTATTTTATAGGCTTGGAAGCTAGGGGCCGAGAATTCAGGTGACCTGACCAAATTCTTGGGACTAAAAATTGGCAGAGCAAGAAACAGAACCCACTATTTTTTTCCACTTTACCACTTTGTGCTGTTACTTGCACCCTTATGTGTGTGGATATACATCTCCCTCCTAAACATATGCTTTGTTTTCTGGTATGTGGAGAATAAAACTATATTCTCCATTGTTTTTCAAGTTTTGTTTTAAGAAAAATATGCTCATGGCCTTGATTTTTATTGTGCCCTGGGTGGTCAATAGCTTCATAATATAAATGCACTCATTCTGTCATTGAGGAAATATTTACTGAGCACCTACTATGTACCAAACATAGATCTAAGTACTGAGAACATAGCAGTTTGAACAGAGCAAAGCCTCTGCACTTGTGAGGCTCACATTCTAGTTGGGGGGACAGATAATGAGTAACTGCATAATGTGCTTATCAAATTCTGCTGATAATTCTGTGGAGAAAAACATTGAAAGTAATGGTTGGAAGGCCATTTCTGGATCATGTCTCCCTCATTTCTTTATGCTGGTGCTTGAACTCGTTAATACTAGGTTTATATGGTTTTTGTTAATAGATTCTACAAAGCTAAATAGATCCAAATTGAAGAAAAAAACTACAAGTAACTGTGTAAGAGACTTTTTTAAAGCCTACATAAATAGAGAGGTATACCATGTTCATGGATTGGGAGACAAAACTATTGAAATGACATTTTTCTCCAAATTGATCTAAGGGAGTCAATGCAATACCATACAAAATTCAAACTTTTTATTTTGAGGAGCAGAGAGAAATTGATATGCAGATTATAAAATTCAGATGGAAATACAAAGAGCTAAAAATTGCCAAGGTAATCATCTTGAAGAAAAAGTTGTAATACTTATACTGCCACACACATATATCCTGACCTATTAAAAAACTATAGTAATTGGGCAGCACCTGTGGCTCAGTGAGTAGGGCACCCACCCCATATACTGAGAGTGGCGCATTCTAACCTGGTCGTGGCCAAACTGCAACAACAACAACAAAAAATAATAATAATAGCTGGGCATTGTGGTGGGCGCCTGTAGTCCCAGCTACTCAGGAGGCTGAGGCAAGAGAATCACCTAAGCCCAAGAGCTAGAGATTCCTGTGAGCTGTGACACCAGGGCACTCTACCGAGGGCAACATAGCGAGACTCTGTGTCTCTAAAAAAAAAAGAAAAAGTATAGTAATTAAACAAGTGGTATTGCACAAAGATAGGGAAAAACTAACAAATGAAATCAAATAGATTGTCACAAAAGAAAAAGAAAAAAGAAAGAAATCAGTCTACATACACAGTTACAGATTATAACCAGGACAACGCAACACAGTAGTGCAGATGAGAAACTATGTGTTGTTATTTTTTTCAATAAATAATGCCAGGTTAATTGAATAAACATGCAAAAAAGTATATATAGATCCCTCTCTTAAGCCGTATACGATAATCAATTCTAAATATATTGTAGACCAAAATATGGAAGATAAAATAATACGTATTTTAGAGGAAAAAATATATATCCTTGGTATAAGCAAAGATTTTTTTGAAACAAGTCATAAAAATACTAAACACAAAAGAAAAACAAATGATAGATTATATTAAAATTAAGAGCTTCAGTTAGTCAAATGACACCATTAAGAAAGTGAAAAGGCTGGGCATGGGATGCTGGCTTGTGCATATAATCCCAGCACTTTGAGAGGCTGAGGCAAGAATATCACTTCAGGTCAGGAGTTCAAGACCCACCTGGACAATAGTAAGACCCTGTCTCTACAAAAAATAAAAAAATAGCCAGGCATGGTGGCACATGGTTATAGTCCCAGCTACACAGGAGGCTGAAGCAGTAGAAACTTGAGCCCAGGAGTTTGAGGTTGCAGTGAGCTATACTGATTCCACTGCCTGCTACCCAGGGTGATGGACTAAGACTCTGCCCCCCACCCAAAAAAAAAAAAAAAGAAAGAAAAGGCTGAAACAAAAGATCACATACCAAATAATTCCATTTATATAAAGATCAAACTCAGCAGAAACTAATCCTAGCTGTCACGTGACCTTGCAGATAGATTTCTTGGTCTGGTAATACTGGAATTATCAAAACAATTGGACTCCAGAGAGAGCACCCAGCTAGCCTGAGAGAGAGCTGAAACCGTTCCCACAGCCAGACTCTCGCCATCCTGTTATTGCAAGGAAGGACAATCCTGGTCTGCTGATGGGCCAGTTCTTCCTGGAAAAGTGTGTGATCTGAGTCCTGCAGAGGGAGCAAAGCCAAGCACGCACTCTACAATCCCTACAATGCTTTGCAACGGGCAGAAGTAACAGAACTTGCTACACACAGCTCTACTTATTCAGTTCAGAACAATTATACAAAAGTACCAAAAGAGCATTTTTCTTTTTCTTTTTTTCTTTTTTTTTTTTTTTTTTTTTGAGACAGAGCCGTAAGCTGTCACCCTAGGTAGAATGCTGTGTCATCACAGCTCACAGTAACCTCCAACTCCTGGGCTCAAGCGATTCTCCTGCCTCCGCCTCCCAAGTAGCTGGAATTACAGGTGCCCGCTACAACGCCCAGCTATTTTTTGGTTGCAGCCATCATTGTTGTTTGGTGGGCCAGGGCTGGATTCCAACCCGCCAACTCATGTGTATGTGGCTGCCACTTGAGCCACAGGCACCGAGCCAAAAGAGCATTTTTCAAAGCTAGAAACTATAAGATTAGAAGGGAGTGATGTAACAGGGCAGAAACCTGCACTGAGGTCCACAGAAATGGAGAGGCCTTTAGACTCACTTGCTTGGAGCCCCAAAGCTAGTCTAGATAAATTCTAGAATCATACTTCGTAATATTACTGATAACACTAAGGTTATAGAAGATTTGGGAAGGAAAAGATACTTTAGTAACCAACAGAATCCTTGAGGGGCTTTTCTTAAATTGTTATCCATTTTAATGAGCTACAAATGACCTAACAACATTATTTCAGCATACCTGAAATGCTTTTGTGTCCATAAAGCAGAACTGGCCATGCAGCTAAATGATTTAATAAGTAAAGCCTTTACTCCTATAGAGGAATAAGGTGTGACCTTTAATGTTGGCAAGCATTTTATCCTTAGTGAGGAATATTACATTTGCCTTGTACTACATACAGTCCAGATTTTCTGCAAAGGTTAAGAGAGTGCTTTCAGAGTGCAGGAATGCTTTTACTCAAGGCTTTAACAAAACCAGAATCGTTGCCTATCTTAAGAAAGAAAAAATAATCACAATAACTGTTAAGGGAAAAAAAAACCCCAAGATGTAGAGAGAACATTCGGGAATGCAATGACATGGATCCCTCTGAGATGTGCTGACAGTGCCACAAACAGGGACAATTAGCATTGGCTGAATCCCAGTGTGACTCCCACTCCTCGAGCAATCACTAGACAGGTCAAATGTTAGTCTCATTGTCTTATGTGGGCTGAAAACCGTCATGAGTGATTTCTCATACTGGGGACAGTCGGGGCCAGAAAGGTGCAGCTGGCTGTCCTTCCTGGTTTCCCCGTAGTGCTCAGAATTCTGTCAGGTTGCTGGGCCTGCCTCCTTCTAACTCTCCTGTCTGTCACTCTCCTTTCTGTTTGGAAATTGAATTAGGCGGGTTCATTGTTCTGTGATTGTTGGCGAATGGAGCTCTTCTGCTCCCAGAAAAGATTTAACTGGTGACTCCAAACAACAAAGACAAATATTTTACTCCAGTCAACCCAAATGTCTTCTCCTGCTCTGCAGAGTTTAAAGACAGGAGAAAAAAAATTATTCATGTTAGTTCTGTGTCAGGCTCAGTACATATGAAATCGTTTGAACAAGGAAGCTCGTACCATCTCTAGAGTCTGTATTAAGTCTTTATAGAATTCTCAAAAGTGTGATGGTCCCCAACTTTTTTCATTTAAAAGAATAGGGGATTCTTTGGGGACTAAGGAAAGGGCGGGAAAGGGATTTTTTTAAGGTTTAAAAAAAAAAAAAGAATGGGGGAGTGATAGCTTAAAAACAAGCCAAATTACCACGAAATTCAACAGCATGTTTTCCTGACTTAGTAACGTGTATAAAGCGTATCTGAATCTGTTGGTGAAAAATATGGCATGGGTTTCTAAAAAGACACACAGATATAAAAGCAAGCTCGACTGCTGTAAAATTAAAATGGAATAGACTAAGGGAATGATTTTTCACAGGCCAAGATACATCACGTCCCAGCCTGCCTTCTCCCTCAGCCCCCATATGATAAATGTTCTGATAAGGCCAGATGATTCAAAATTGAAACATTATTCAGAGCACATTTAGATTGATTAAAAGAAAAAATGTTATTCAGCCCACATTTCATAGTGAAATGACAGCTGAACCACGGAATTTACAGCCCCCAAACAGAGGATCGGAGGAGCTCTGAACTGAGCCTCAGAACCATCCCTCAGTCTGCGGCCCCTCTCTGTTCATAGATCAATGAAGCTCTAGACCAGGGGTGTCCAACCTGCAAAAAATCACAATGCTCATTTTGTGAGGACTTTTTTTGCTTGTCTGTGGTGTCAGACATCATGAAAAGTATACAAGGACCTTGTTTCATTTTTGCTAATCAGCTTCTGCCAATGTTTGTGTGTTAAATGTGTATCCCAAGACAACTGTTATTCTTCCAGTGTGCAGCAGGAATAAAAAGGTCAGACACCCCTGCTAGACTGCATGGGGGATGTAGTAAGATCATATTTAGATGGATTCTGCTTAAAAGATGCTAGTTTGGATTAAATCAAGCCATTAGTTATGATGGCAACCCAATTAAGCCAGTTTAACACCCCTTATCTCAGCTGTTCTATTAATTGAGGAAGAAAAATAAATTGAAGATCCAGCCATCATTTCTCATTATTTCAAGTACCAGCAAAATATCAATCATGTCAAAAATGTTAGCTACAGTTTTGTCACTGATGAAATGGCCCAATAAAACATCTCTTGAGATCTGGTAACAGAGAGGCTGCAAACGGAGCCATCCCAGCAGTCCTGGGATGCGGGGCACGTGCCCACCACACCTCGTAATGAGCCCAGCTCCCTGGCTCTGCTGTACAAGTGACTGTAAGCCCAAGACTTACAGTCTCTCAGCCTCAGTTTCCCTACCTGCAGAGGAGGATAATACCACCTGCCAGCTGGGTTGTTGTTAGGACTGGAAATCATAAATGCAAAAATCCCAGCACCTTGTAAGCACCTAAGAAATGTTTAAATCAACTGACTGGAACTGAGTTACAGACTGATTTTCTAAACTGATGGTTACAAAATCATCAGTGTCTGAGGCAGACTATGAAATATTCTAATGCTCACCCTGGTGGTGATCTGAGCATTCCTCTAGGGAAGGGACAGGCCACAGCACCCACCACAAAGAGTAGGGGGCAAAATCAGAAACTTCGCCAGAAAAGGGTGTCACCATCAGTTCCCAGAGCTTGCCTCTGGCTCAATGGGCAGGCACGCTGACCAGACAAATCAGCTCCCTGAAACTTAACATTTTCATTCATTGTTGTGGGAAGGAAACTGATACTGGCATTAAAGTGCCATCAGCAAAGCCCTCTCTGCCAGCTTAGCTCACCCTGCCCCAGCATTTCTCAGGTGGGCCTCTTCTGAATTCCCCAGTCCCCAGCTCAGTAATGGCACTGCCAGCCCACCGCTACCCAGTGCCCGAATAGTCCCTGAGCCCCCACACCCAACCCAGTCCCCCCTGCCCACCTTCCTCGAGGCCTCCACGTGTTCCTCAGTGTGGAACTGGCCTCCACGCCGGTCGTCCATAGCCCTCTCCTCCCCCAACTCCACTCCTCTCCCTGCCTCCTCACCCACTGCTTTTCACCAAAGCCATTCTCCTGCTTAATCTTTAAACTTCTCACAAGGTGGCCACACCACCTCCTCCCCCTAGTACAACCATAGCCCTCTCTACAAAATCTTCCCACTTTCGGCACATTCAAATGCCATCTCTTTTCCAAGCCTTCTGATCTGTCTCCAGGCAGTTAATTATTCCAAGCATTTTATTATCACCTCTCTTCCTGCACTTGTAACGCCATCCTGCATCTGTTTACATATCGTTCCAGCCATACATACCCTGAGCATTTCAAGAGCAGACACCTGTGCCATTGATTCCAGTGCATTTCCAGCCAAGCAGAGGGCAGAGTCCCAATAAGTGATTATTGACTGAATTAATAAAAATGAAGTCATCGTGTATAAACATGGCCTCCAAATCAATTCCTCCCATTTTCTTCTTTCCTATAAAATCAGTAAAATAGACCCAAGAAGCCATAAAGTTGACTTTTATAAAAGAAAGTTCAGTTTTAGAATATTGTCTCTTCTAAAAGAATTTTTTAAGTCCAAATTAGGTAGATAATTTATTTAGTTCTACACCAAGTATTACACATGTAAATCTTGCATTATATTTTGCAAACTTATTTTCTACCGAGTTTTTGTTGCTGCTGTTGTTGCTGTTCACTATTAAATTTTTTCAGTGTATACACTTTCTAAAATGAAATTGGCAAGCTCTCTATTAACAAAGAAATAAAAATGCTTAGGTATTAAAAAACAATGAGATTTTCAGCTTATGGGGCACATGCTAAAAATGATTTGTAAAATACCGGTGCTGAAAAGCCAAATAAATAAACAAAGAATAAAGGATAAACAAAATAAACAAAGGATAACCAACCTTCTAGAGAAGCTGGGCTTACTCCCAGCTTTAAAGCCAAGGTGAAGGTAAATTGAGAGTCCTGTTTGGATAACCTGGCATTTATTTGCCCATAGTAGCTTATTTAAGTTTCAACAGATGTTCGGTATAATCCTAGAGGGAACTGGGGAGCAGTAGATGTTGTCACCCGTGCATCCTGTCCCCGCAAACAAGTCTCAAAGCTTCACTGTCATGGTCAGTGTCTACTCAACTGTCCACAGCTGAACTTGGGTTCTCTTAAATTGGTCCATCCTCCTGATCATCTTCCCAGAATTTGGGCCTCAAGCTTCCTTGAGACACCAGCTGAACTTGAATCCTCTTAAACTGGTCCATCCTTCTGATCATCTTCCCAGAATTTGGGCCTCAAGCTTCCTTGAGACACCAGCTACGGTCTCTCTCACTGTCCCTCACCTGGACTCTCCCATTCTGCATCCAGATTCCACCAGCCCTGCCCTACCACATACTTTTCTCTGCCCTGGGTTAGATAGGAAGGACTTCAATTAGACACAGTCACTACTCTCAAAATAGAAGTTAACCTACAGAAATAGAAACATATATGATTACATTCATGAGAAGACCGGTGCATCTTTGATTTTTTTCAAATCAACCTAAATTAACTCACATATCTACTGAGCACTGATTATATCCCAAGATTGAAAAATATCCTGAAGCTCAGACCCCACGAGGCTCAGAACTGGGCCTCCTGTTTGTCCCATTCTCTTTTTCTCTTCCTATAGTTTATTCTTCACACAGGCAAACTCCCTTTGCACAATCTTCCCCATACAAAACCACGTTTACTCAGGATTCCAGAGACAAGACATGGGCTGTGTCCCTCAGGACCAGCTCGGGAAGACTTGGTACCTATGACTAAAAAAATCTACTAATTTCCAGGACTTCTCAGAGCTAACTTCTGAAAGTTCTTGTTGTGATCCAGACATTCTGGGTACATGAAACAAGCCCATCCAAAACGGGCAATAGCAGGGATCCTATTTTTCTAAAGATTCTCTTGATGGCTCAGCCCCCGTAGCTCAGTGAGTAGGGCGCTGGCCACATGCACCAAGGCTGGTGGGTTCGAGCCCAGCCCAGACCTGCTAAACAACAGATAGCTGGGTAACTGCAACCAAAAAACAGCCGGGCATTGTGACGGGCACCTGTAGTCCCAGCTACTCAGGAGGCTGAGGCAAGAGAATCGCTTACACCCAAGAGTTTGAGGTTGCTGTGAGCTGTGACACCAGCGCACTCTACCGAAGGCGAAATAGAGACTCTGTCTCAAAAAAAAAAAAAAAAAGATTCTATTGGGAGATGCATCTTATCTTAGTCTGGAGAGATTGTAGTACATGCAAATCTGGACCTTGGTATGCAGATGAACATGAAAGCATTTTGCATAACTGACCAAAAGTAGAAATAAACCAAATGTCCATCACCTAGTGGACAGGTAAACAAAACATTGTCCATACATACAGGAATGAAGAATTAATACACGCCACAGAAAAGTACAAGCCTCAAAAACATTCTGCTAGGTGAAAGAATCCAGACCCAAAAAGATGACCTTTTGTGTGATTCCATGTATATGAAATGTGCATAACAAGTCTGTAGAGATGGAAAGTTAATGAGTTGCAGAGGCTGAGAAGAGGTCCGGGGAGTAAGTGCAAATGGGTGTAACGTCTCTTTGGGGGTGATGGAAATGTTCTAAAATTAGAAAGTAGTGATGGCCTCAAATTTACTAAAAGTCAGTTACTGATAAAAATAAGTTAACAAGAGAAAAGAAAGTACAGTAGAATTCAAAAATATTTTTAAGCCCCACATATCTTTCGAGCTTATTATATTTTATCCAATTATTATAGCCTTCACAGTTACTGTAAAGAAAATTAAAAAGAGAGAAAAGTATTATTTTGATGTTAATTACCTGGAGAGATAATCACCACTTAAAGGTTTTTATGTATTTCTTTCTAGTCTTTTTCAAATCATAAATATTTTTTAAATCCATATGTTTTTAGTTGTGTCTGTTAACAACAAGATATAATGCTTATATATGTGACTCTGAATAATAGAAACTATCAAAGAAATCTTGGTATTTTTTAGCTAAGTGGAAATCCTGTTTAGTCAAGATTCTGAATAAAATAAAATTGCTGAGACTAAAAAAATAAAAGAAGAAAAGAAAGGCACCTAGCCCTGTTTCCTGTAACGTCCATGCTCCCAGCACTAAAGGGACACCAGCAGGCCCCTGTGGGACTCAGACTTCCTCGGCACCAGCTTTGGTGCTAGGCCCATCCACACAAAGCAATATATTGTTGGCCATCTGAGGGAGGAAAGTTCAGGAGACTGTTTTTTCACTTTCTACCCATGTGTGGTGTCAGCCACAAGCCCCAGAATACTAAAACTTTGAGCTCCGTGGCCTGGCTGTCTTGAAGGAGAGAGGTATGTTACAATTGCGGGTCCTCCCACCTGCTGTGCAGAGCAGCCAGGAAGCTCCAGGGATGGAAATGCCTTCTCATCAGGCCACAATCCTGAGTCCCCAGTTTCTCCTTTTGGAAGGTGAGAGAAAACCAGAAAGTTGGGGACTGGGTGCCAAAGCCACAACCCATGCTCAGACTTTCCAGAGTCTATGTACCAGCAGGTGCTCAACCCCCTGCCTTCCTCTTGGCCTCCTGCCAGGTACATTATGCTGCTTCTCTTAGCACAGCGATCCTCAAACTGCAGGTCACAACCTACAGGAACTGTATTAAAGGGCCGCGGCATTAGGAAGGTTGAGAACCACTGTCTTAGAACATCCATAGCTCTGCCCTCCCCCCGAAACCCGGAGCACAGAGGCTAAATGCAAAATCGTGAACCGAGTTAGCCCTGCTGGCCGTGGTATGGTTTAAAACTAGGCCTGGTGCTGAGCACAGGCCACCCCCTTGGCCACCTCCTCTCATTAGTAGTTATCCCTGCTCAACATGAGCTTGAAATCCAGCAGTGGAAGCCACTTGTTCCTATTTGGTCACGTAGCCTGCTGAGGTTATTAGAAGCTGTTAGTGCTGAGTGGGAGCAGCAAAGCCAGAAATGGGGGTAAGCATGGTCAGGTGCCAGGAAGACCATGGCAGGGTGCCAAGTGCATGAAGCAAAGACACCTCCCTGGCCTTGCAGTGACTGTCCTGGAGATGGAACAGATTCAGTAACTCAGACCCAGCAGAAAGAAAATGATGACAAATCCCCCCAAGTCTGGCCATTGTTCGGCAGTGTGAGGACTGTCAGCAAGACAACCCCCCCAGAGTGGCAGTCAGGACGGACAGGCCCTCCCCAAGGGGGCTTAGGAGGACAGTGCCATTCCCACTAGGCATTATTTCCAAACATCCATGCCTGCAAGCCTCATTTCTTCATTTGGAGATGGGATTTGATGTGGTTGTCTGATGGGGGGAAATTCACCAACCTTGTAACCAAAAACGAGTCTTTCTAATAAGGAGTCAAAGACACAAGAGAAAGGACATTCTGGCAGCTGAGTGTCCTCCTGGTTTGTTTGCCCCGTGCTACATGCTTTTGGGCTAGAAGGGAGTAGGACAGGTCTTTTTAGCTTTTATTTCTTTCAGATCCTGAAGTGAGACGCTGTAAAACTACCCGTGTGCGCAAACAGCCTCGATGTTTACAAAAGCAGCAGGATAAGACTGAGGGAGCAGGGAGCCACAAGACAGGAATGGAAAAATGAGAGAAAAACCTCCCTAATGAAACTCATGCTAGCTAGGAAGGAACAGGTAACAGGGGTACCCAACTCTAGGCTTGTGAAGACCAGTGCTATCTTTGGAGCACTTGCTCCTTTTGAAGCCATTCAGATTAAAAACAAGCACTGTTAGAACACCGCAAACCAAATACCAGTCTGCAACCAGTCTGCAGGGTAAAAGAAAAATCCAACTTCTTATAGCACTGAAAATAGTTCAGCACAAACTCCCGGCATCAAAGCTACTCTAGCCCTGAAAACTTAGCACATGTCTTTACTAAATGCTTCACGGTGCCTTGTGGATCAATCACATGTTTAATTTTAATCCTGCGAATTAAAATCAAGTCACGTTAAAAGCAATCTCGTTTGGAAGATGAGATAAAACCAGAACGTAGGAGCCCACGTGGAAGACCCACTGGCCAGAATGGGTCATCACTCAGGCCCCTTCCAGCACCCCCCAGATGCACAGCCAGACCCCAAGGCACTCAGAGGGACACACAGCCAGACCCCAAGGCACTCAGAGGTCAGGCAATGGTGATGCTGGGAATGGCCTCCCTGAGGACAGCCCCTGGGCAGGTGCAGGAGGAAGCACTCTTCTCAAGCCATATTCCAGGGAGGTTTGCTCAAATTGAGGCTTTTTCCTATTGAAATGACGATCCATGAAGGAGGGGCACTGTCCTAATTGTTCTGTGTTTCTGATATTTGGTCTTGGAGTAACTAGTCTCAGGGGGCTGGGAGTGTTACTGGAAAAGAGAAAGTGGGGGATTTTTGCAAAGTATCTGAAGAATATCTAGAAGTCCCAACATTCCCTATTGAAGCCCAGCAGGCTTATGAGGAAACATTATACTTTGTTGTTTGTTTGTTTGTTTGTTTTTAATTAAATCATAGCTGTGTGCATTAATGCAATCATGGGATACAATGTGCTGGTTTTATATACAATTTGAAATATTTTCATCAAACTGGTTAACATAGCCTTCACGGCATTTTCTTAGTTATTGTGTTAAGACACTTAATTTTGAATTACGTCTGAATTTGGGATGTGATTCTTCTCCATCCTGTCATATACGTGGGAGAGGGGGAGACTTTCTCTCAAATTTCTCTTAGGAATCCTGTCTCCACCTCATCACCCAAGGAAACAAGCTTATTTCACTGACTTCAGAGACAGACGTCTCCAGCCTGGCCTGGGAGTAACATGTGGAAAATGGAAGACAGTAGTATAATTAAGTTCACAAAAGGCCGATTCCACGGCCATATTTCAAATGCTCATAACACCTTCTCATCCATTCTACCAAATATCTTTCCTTCATAATGTATTTTGAGTGAAAAAAATATATATAATGGATTATTCTGAGATAATTAGTCCTATAGAAAGAGAAAAATAATTTTTCAATAAAGAAATGTAACCAAATGGGTAAAGCTGACAGTGAAAAACCAACTTCAAAGTAATTACGCATTTGGTTGGAGTTTTTTCTCTAACAAAGGGTGATGAGGTGCGGCCATTAGAAACAGCATCCCTTGTGTTGCTGTTTTAACTGATATTTCTGTGAGTGTTTACTTAGAAACCGTGCTTGGGTGTTGGCATACTTATATCTCCAACAGCCCCAGTAAAGAGGATCTATCCTTTCTCTCTGCTTCCTACCTCATTGCTCCGCCTCTTCCAAGCTGTTCTTCCCCACTGATGGAAACTCTTTCCCCCAAAAGTCCCAGGAACAACCTCCCTGCCGAGATCCATCACTTCTCCTTACTCTGACTAAGTTGGTGATGATTGCCTCTGCTGATCCATCCCCCCCCCCCCCACTATATCTCCTGCAGACCCAGAATCTGCTTTTCAAACTGAGGGGCCTTCTAGGTCTCCTACCCCCAGACATGCCAGACTTTCACCTTGGGTAACCTAGTTTGTCCGGGAGGTTTCCAAGGCATCTATGTGTGGGCGAGTCCCCAGCCTCTAGCCTGCCCGCGCTGCTCTGGAGCCGCCAGGCTTCTGCACAGGACTGCCGAGTTTGCGGTGCCCTTAGCACCATCACAGCTGAAGTCCCCATCTGTCCACCCCCCGCTCTGCTTCTCTTCTGCAGCTTCATCTGAGTACCTAATCATCAAGACAAGACGTGTGTCCCTGTTCAAGCTGCCCACATGACGACTCAATCTATAGCTGGCCTGCAGTGTCACCATCTCCTATCCACACAATTCTGTGTTTTCTGAAAATAAGTCAGAACAGAATGTCCCACTGTCTTCCTGGAAAGCCTCTGGTGGCTTCCTGCCATGGGGGAATCAGTACAGGACCCTTGTCGCGCTACTCAAGGCCGCAGGCCCCCGCGCCAGCCTTAGTACGACCTGTGGAGGAGGGACCGACTCAGCCACCACCTCGCGCGGGGAGCTACGGAGGGCGGGCTGGCCCGCAGCTGCCCTCACTCTTAGCGGATGCCTTTCCGTCCTGCCAGCCAATTTCTCATGGCCTTCCCGGCTCTAGGAGGTTCGGGGCTTTGTGCCCACCCCTCTCAGGGCACAGCTGTGGGCTGTGACACTGCTGAGAAGTGACACGAGGAGGGCTCGGGGACCTCCCCTCCATCCTGTTGCAGTCACCTGGCCTCTGTGTTTATTGCAGGCACAAACGCCATAATGCCCGTTCTTCCTTTCTCCTTCTCTGCCTCAGTCAGTAAAGAACCGTCTTAATCTGAAGAGTGTTCGTCGATTCTTTCTTTATAAAAAAAAAAAAAAAGGAAAGGAAAGAAAGAAAAAAAAAGAAAGAAAAAGAAGAAATAAAGAAAAAGAAAGAAAGGAAAGAAAGAAAGAAGGAAGGAAAGAAAAGAAAGAAAGAAAGAAAGAAAGAAAAAAGAAAGAAAGAAAGAGAAAAACAGCATCATCTAATACTAATTCTACCAGCTGTGAGCAGCAGGCAGGAAAGCGAGCCTATGCAAATTAAAGTGCGGTGACCACGCCCACTGGGCAGAGCGGGCCAATCAATTGTCCGGTCTCTAGCCACTGAAACTCCCTCATTTCCCTGCTGGGCTAGCCTTGCACTTGACATCACGTAGTCATCCTTTCTAACTCCCGTGCGATCCAATAACTTCAAACTTAATGTGCCTTTCAAAAAATAAATACAGTACAAGATAAAATTAAACTTGGAAAACTGCTTACATACCAATAAGGATAAGAAAAATAAAATGGGCCCATAGATTAGGTTAGTACAGTAGGACTAAATTAAATTACAGTACTCTAATTCTAGAGGTACATCAAATCCTTTTTGGAATAAGGCAAATTTGCACACTTAAAATTTGTGACCTACAAACTTGGCTCCAACTTTTTTCTCAGAAAATTAGAAATCACTAATGAATGGTTTGTCCCAAGAGCAGACCTCTGGTGCACTGAACATTAAAAATAAATGCAGAGAAAACTTAAAGTCAAACTGAGTCTTACTAACCTTAAACATTGCTTTAAGTGAAAGACACTATGAGATAGGGGATTGTAAAGACCATTTAAAATAATGTTTCCTAAAATGAAAAACATTTCAAGAATTAACTGAAATATTGAAACAAAGTAAAGCTTTACGTGTAAGTTCCAAAGAGCGCATAATGTAAAATGTCCTGCATTGCAAAAATCACTGTGGTAATAAATTGCTCTCTCCTACCCCCGGTGCATACTAACAGCTTCCCTTTTTCCTGTAGGCAACCCTCCCGCAACGGGCACTGGAACTTTGCTGGTAACTCTGGAAGACGTGAACGACAATGCTCCCTTCATTTACCCCACGGTAGCCGAAGTCTGTGATGATGCCAAGAACCTCAGCGTGGTCATTCTGGGCGCATCAGACAAGGATCTTCACCCAAACACAGATCCTTTTAAATTTGAAATCCATAAACAAACCGTTCCTGATAAAGTCTGGAAGATCTCCAAGATCAACAGTAAGTCTGGTTAAAACATTCTGCCCCGATTCTTCTGGCTTTGAACTTAAGTTTCTCCTCCCCAAAATGCTTTTTCTCTGCTACTCTCTCTTGTATTTCCCTTTGGTCTAAGTTATTTATACCTTATAAGTACTGATGATTTTTCCACCAGCACACAAATAGAATTGACAGAGGTGGCGCCTGTGGCTCAAGGAGTAGGGCGCTGGCCACGTATACCAGAGGTGGTGGGTTCAAACCCAGCCCGGGCCAAAAACTGCAAAAAAATAAGTAAAAGCAAACATGGACGTTCCCTCCTCTGCTCCCACCCTGATACTTTCTGGACCACACACCTGTGCTGTGTACCCGGCTGTATCCACTCTGCGTGCCATCTCTGCTGTTCTGCCATCCCAGGTCACCCAGTCACCAGACTGTGATACTTTGTTCGTCTTCTTCCTCTTCTTTTTTTTTTTTTTTTTTTTTCTTTTAATTTAATTCCACAGATTCTCTCTTCGCCACTGGCTTGCCCAGAATTTGGCCAACCTACCCAGTCTTAGGCTTTCAAAAGAGAGGGGTCTCTGCTTCTCCTCCCACATCTCCTGGCTCTCCTGTCCCAGAAACAGAACCAGACCTGCAGTAGCTTTTCCTGCACATTGGAGAGAGTTTCCACGCTGCACTGTGCCTGCCTTCAAAAGAGACGAAGAGAAGAGAGGCCCTGGGATAAAATGTTACAAAGCCTTGGGCCGCTAATCTTCCACTACATGCTACACAGGCTTCCTCCAGCTGGACTGGCCGGTAGTCTAACGACGACCTTGGCTCTTCTTTCAAATCCTTGGGCTTTTATCCTCGACATTGAGCTCTTCCTCCACGTGTCCTTCTCTTTCCTTTATAAAACTTGCAAGAAACCTCTCTTTCTACCCGTCTCGCCACTTGGGCAGGTGGAATTTGAAACATGACCCAAGATCGACCGTCTGCCTTATTAAGACTGAAAGACCAAAGTGTTGAATTATGAAATATCCCTGCATCCGCGCTGTCTCACCTGCTTTCCTCCCCAAATGTGAAGGAACTTCTAAGTTCATGATGTCTTACAGTAAAGTTAAAAAAAAAAATAAAAGAAAAAAAAGAAGTCACACATTAGACATATACCCTGTCATCAACACCCTGTTTTTGACCCAGTCAAGATTCCTACTTCTTACATCAAAAGTAAAATTTTTTGAGGAAGACAGGGAATTACTCATTTCATTAACTTTTTTTTTTTTTTTTTTTTTTTTTTTTTTTGCAGTTTTTGGCTGGGGCTGGGTTTGAACCCGCCACCTCCGGCATATAGGGCCAGCGCCCTACTCCTTTGAACCACAGGGTGCTGCCCCATTTCATTAACTTTTGAAATGTATTGTACCATTGTGCATAAAATTTTTTATTTAAAAATAATATCTATTGTTACAGCCCTATCTCGTATCTTATTATTGCCTTTCTCCAGTTATTGATTCTATTTGCCTGTTTGTCTATTTTATTGCTTTTTAAAGAATGAATTCTGTTACCCTGATTATTTTTTAATTAAAACAGCCTTTCTCTTGTTCTAGGAGTTAGTGTTCTATTTGTGAGTTTTTATGGATATAGCTTATTTGAATGGTCGTTACCGGTTCTTTCCAACTGGAACTTTCTCATTCGAGAGTTTCTCCCCTGTGTGAGGGAGATGAGGAAATGTCCTTGAGTTAATCTGCCCTTTACTGGGGTGATCATCACATTGGTCCTTTCTAGTGCTGTCACCTTCTGGTAATCATTATGCTTCATCTGTTTCGATGTCTGTGTCATGGCACTCTTGATTTTATTTCCCTCCTGATTTTATTTAACGGATAAATGCCTTCTCCACATCTTTTTGTTGTCCCGATCTCCTTTCTAAATGCTTAGCATTGCTGATGCCCAGAAAGGGGTAATGTATAAAAATAAAAATGAAAATCCTTGGTCATAGAGGACAGCCAGAGACCAAAGAGCAAGCCAGCAGAGGTGGCACTGCTTACTATCACCTGGTAGCCTGGATCATGGCAGATATTTCCATCAAACATGAGATTAGGAGAGTGAAGGAGAAGCTTAAAGATCCAGTCCCCACACTGTGGGTTCCCACCCAAATCTCAGGCTGTGGAGTGAGGATTGATAAACTCAGAAGCTACGAACCCACCTCCATGGCAACACACAGGGGTCCTGTCACATTTAGAGGAGTACATTTCCACCTTAGCTTTCTAGCTGTTGCATGCAGTCTTTGTCAAGATGGTTTTATAAGTATAATAAGTTTGCAGTGTGGAATTCTTGGTAACCATCTTCACAACAGTAGATCTCCTTGAATTAATGATAACAGCACTGAGCCACAGGACTGTGTGATAAAGGAAACATTCTATTTCTTCATGCCTAACACTGGAGCCACCAGCCATGTGTGGGTCCCAGGCACTTGGAATGTGGCAGATGCCACTGAGGAGCTGAATTTATGTTCATACCTGATGTTAATGAATTAAAATTCTAACATTCCCATGATTATAAATTAAAATGTAATACCTATTTTGTGTGATTTTAGTCACCCGAACCTTACTCCTTTGTTGGGGAAAGACTGATCCCCTCTCACAAAGGTCCCTCTTGTCTTTACAGACACGCACGCCCTGGTAAGCCTTCTTCAAAATCTGAACAAAGCAAACTACAACCTGCCCATCATGGTAACAGATTCAGGGAAACCACCCATGACGAACATCACAGATCTCAGGGTACAGGTGTGCTCCTGCAAGAATTCCAAAGTGGACTGCAACGCCGCGGGGGCCCTCCATGCCAGCGTCCCCTCACTCTTGCTCCTCTGCCTCTTCAGCCTGGCTTGTAAGTTGGCCTAACTCCAGCGCGTGCACAAGTAGGAAAATGTAACTTCACCAGGTTCACAGAGCTGGCTTTTCCCCATATATCTTTCCAAGAAAATGTATCCCCGAGGAACTGTTCTTCTTTAGTTTGTGTCTGTGCGATAGAAAATGTCACATGTAAAAATGCTCCAACTAATGTTTAAAGGCATCTTAGCAATGTCCTGCCAGCCAGTCTGAGGAACTGTGCAAAGACACTCATTGCCACTCTGCAAACCAGATGATAAGCAAAACTCCCTGCAGGTGCCACTCAACTGAGCTAATAAAGGTGTGCCTGGATTAGTTAACTGGTCCACCAAGGGCCTAGTTCTCTCCTACATTGTAGAGAATAATCTAGAATAAACTAGAATAAGGTTAAAGTAGATAGTAGGCCTTTCTAAGAAAAGCCATGAGAATTCATAGACAGAGACTGGGCTGTCGGGAAAGTGATAAATGAATAATGCACCATTTTTTTCTCACTGACTGGTAGTAATGACTATAATATGATGAAACATTATTTTAAACAAATGAATTATTATGCCAAGTAATATAGATGTGAGAGTAAAATGAATAAATACATGTCAAAGATTTCTTATTTATGAAATACTAGTCCAATTTTAACTCTAGCAATTATTCATATATAGCTATTGCCATCCAAAAGCCTTTTGGGTCCTTGGTATTTACATTTTGAAAAAGTATCTGTGTGTCTGAGACTTAGGAAGTTGGGAGACTGACAGAAAAGGAGAACAGCGGGTTTTACATCCTGGTGACAATGGCAGGTAAATCAACGGGAAATTACATGTTGCCACAGTGGACATTCACTGTGCCTGAAGGTCTGTGCAGGACAGAAGTCCTGTGAGTGGGATTAAGAAGGAGAAGGCCTGACAGCCTCTTGCTGGCCCTTCAAACTGTGTGTTTCCAAAACAGAATGTAGCATCTTCCCTCCTGGCCAGCCTTTCTGCCTGCCCTGCCTTTGAAGACTATGCCCTCCCCATCATCGTCATCCCCATCACCACCCCCCATCAACATCCCCATCACCATCCCAATCACCACCCCCATCACCATCCACATCACCATCCACATCAACAGCCCCATCACCACCCCAATCAACATCCCTATCATCATCATCCACATCACCACCACCCCATCATTGTCATCCCCATCACCATCCCCATCACCACCCCATCACCATCTGCATCACCATCTATATAAACATCCCCATCATAGTCATCCCCATCACCACCCCCATCAACATCCCCATCACTACCCCCATCAACATCCCCATCACCACCCCTATCACTATCCACATCACCACCCCCATCAACATCCCCATCACCACCCTATCACCATCCCCATCACCACCCCCATCAACATCCCCATCACCACCCCCATCACTATCCACATCACCATCCCCATCACCATCCATATCAACATCCCCATCACCATGCCCATCACCACCCCTATCAACATTCCCATCACCACCCCCATCAACATCCCCGTCATTGTCATCCCCATCACCACCCCCTCACCATCCCCATCATCATCCACATCACCATCCCCATCACCACCCCATCACCACCCCCATCAACATCCCCATCACCATCCCTATCACCACCTCATCACCATCCCCACCACCCCATCACCATCCACACCACCCCATCACCATCCCCACCACCCCATCACCATCACCATCACCACCCCCATCAACATCCCCATCACCACCCCCATCAACAA
>CAUYPK010036517.1:0-19889 GCA_963574355.1 Loris lydekkerianus
CATTTCAAAAATTTTATAAAAAGCAGAGCAGCCTTAAATTATATACCTCAATAGCTCTCAGCAGGTTTAAGGTAAATACACTATGTAGAGGGGTATGAGAAACTGCTGCAATTTCACACTACCAAGAAACATGTAGAAAAACAACTAAAAAGTGGCTCTTTCAGGTAATATAATCACTACCACCACCTGTTGGATAATGTAAATACTGTTAGATGCTCATAAGGTCACTTCTCTTTAGAAACTGAGCTACTAATAGAATATCCATCTATATTAGCATGGGAAATAAAAACAAGTCAGTTGCCAATAAATATTAACTATTTGCTTGATGCCCCTAGCACAGAGGATAGTATTTCATAATATACCATACTGAAAAAAATATATAGATATAGATATAGATATAGATATAGATATAGATATAGATATAGATATAGATATAGATATAGATATAGATATAGTTATATACAATATTACATGTATGTGTCAGACAGGGTGGAGTGCAGTCATCTGATCATAGCTCAATGCAGCCTTAAATTCCAGGGCTCATCCTTCTGCCTCAGCCTGTGAAGTAGCAGGAACTACAGGTGTGTTCCAACATGCCAGGCTACTCTAGATATTTGAGATAAAAGTGTTTTTAAGCTTTTAAAAATATTTCTGATATTTATCTTCTGCCTTATATCTTCTTAATTGATTGTATGTGTAACAAGTTTCACATTGTTATTATTTTATCCAGAGAAAGAAATGTTAACATCTCTGACTTTTTTTTTCTTTTTTTGCAGTTTTTGGCCAGAGCCGGGTTTGAACCCACCACCTCTGGTATATGGGGCTGGTGCCCTACTCACTGAGCCACAGGTGCTGCCCAACACTGACTTTTTTTTAACATACCACAATATTATAATAATTTTTGCTCTTTTTCTTTCTTCTATGTTTTATGAGTTATTCCCTTCTTTTTAACTTTTTAGTTTGACATTTCTTTAAATTAGGTACTAAGTCATTCATTTTTAATCTTTCTCACTAAGGCTGTATATCCAAGGCTATATATGTATTTAGCTATAAATAATTTTGTAGCTGGAAGCCTTCTGGAGCAAGATGGCAGCCGAGTAATAGCTTCTGTGCAACTGGGTGGTGTAAGATTGGGGAGAGAAGACTCCAGGCATCTCTGGCTGGTGGGATCTGCCCAGAAACATCCCTTTGGTGACACAGGGAGTCAGTGAGAGACTTCTGGACCCCACGAGGAGGACAAAAGCAGTGGAATACTGGCAAGTGGCAGGTACAGTTTGTTCTGTTGGAGGCTGCCCACAGCTGTAACCATAGCAACAGCGGGACTGCAAGCAGGAAAAGGCTTACCTGTGGGCTGTTTTGCTTTTTTTGGACTTGGACACTCAATTGAACTGCCTTGGGAGATCTTGGGCGAATGTGTGGATGACTTTGTCATTGTCTGGGGCCCTGGACTGAGCTACAGAGCTGGAAAGGAGCTAATATTGTTCAGCTGTGGGCAGCCCACACAGCCACTGTGAAGGAGCTGCTCCTGCAGGTTGCAGCATGGGGATTGTCCAGGAGACCTTGGGTGAGTAATCTAGTGACTGAGTTGCCCAAAGGCGGGGACTGAGATGCTGGGGAAGAGCAGAGATCTAAGTGTGTGGCAGATTGCAGCCTTGGCCCTTAGGGGCATAGAGTGAGATGGGTTTTGGCACACTGGATAAGCAGGCAGCCACATCAGGAGAGATCCCAGCAATAAGTGCTTTCTTTGGAAAGCTTCTGCCTAACCAAGGTTCACAGTTTGGAGAGTCTTCTAAGCAGGCTGAGGAGACATTTGGGCTCCCAAGCCTGTGGGGTCTGAGAAATCAGCAGAGTCTCCATCTTGTACAGCTGTATCAGCATTGTGATTAATATCTCATACCTCAGAAGATCACCTGTTGCCAGGACAATATACAGCAAGATATATATACTGTTTTGATTTTTTGGCTTGAGGGGTTTTGGTTTGGGGCTTTTTTTTTTTTTTTTCCTTAATTTCAACGTTTTTCCTCTAGATTTTACTTTTTTCCTTTTTTTCTCTTTTCTTTCTTCACTTTTCTAGTTTAAATAAATCTTCCATTTTTGCCTTCTTTAACAATTAGAATTTCATTTTTGCAAGTGTTTCTGCCCCTAGTATTTGTTCTTTCCCCCCAATTTTATCCTATAAGGGTTTTTGTTTGGTTGGTTTGGTTTGCTTTATAGTATTTTTGTCTTTCCTCTCTACCTGGTGGAGGTGAGGTACTGTGTCTGATCAGGCTGGCAAAGAGTTCCTGAGAACCACCCAACCTGGCACCCCCAGAGGATGGGGGTTTTTAAGGTTGGGTCAAAGTACACTGCTATACCCCTATATCACTCTTGTCTCCTTCTTTCAGTGCCTCTCTTCTTTTTGTCAATATTTCCTTTTACTCACCTCCTCTCCTTTCTCTTTTTTCTTTCTTTTAAAAATCTTTTTCCCTTCTTGCTCTTCAGTCTTCTCATCCTTCTGGTCCTATACCAAAAGAACTCATTAAAACTTTTGGTCAGAGGCACAGTAACTTAAAGAGCAAGAGGAAGTGAAAGGAAAATTAGGGCAAGGAAACAGATACAAGAAAATACTCATGAAGAAGAGTCAGCAGAAAAATCTTCAGTCCAGAGCAATCCCTTCAAGGGATCATGAGGTAGCTACTACAGAGGATTCCCACCTATAAAGAAATGTTAGAAATGACAGAAGGAGAATTTAAAATACAAATGATGAAAACAATTTGTATTTATGAGAAAGTTTAAAAAAACCAAAAAAAAAAAAAAAAATGAAGGAAATTGCTGAGAAAGAAGAAAATAACCAAAAGGAAATCCAAAAATAGAATCAAATAAGAGATGAATGATATGAAGAGTATAGAAAGGATATAGCAGAGCTGAAGAAACTGAAGCAGCCAATTAGGGAACTTAAAGATCCAATAGAAAGTATCAACAACAGGTTAGATCAGGCAGAAGAAAGAATCTCAGATGTAGAGGATAAAGCTCTTGAGATAACTCAGATAGTTAAAGAGGCAGAAAAGAGAGAGAAAGCAGAATGTTCACTGACAGAATTATGGGACCTTAGGAAGTGTTCAAACATATGAGTTATAGGTATCCCAGAAGGGGAAGAAGAATGCACCAGAGGAATGGAAGCCATTCTAGAGACTATTATAAATGAAAATTCCCCAAAAGATACTCCTTCCAGAATAATACTCCTTCCAGAGTAATTTTGAAGTGATCAGTCCACTGGTCACTTCAGCTCAAATAGAGCTTCTCCAAGATACGTTGTGATGAACCCATCTAAAGTCAAGACAAACCAAAAGATTTTGCTCACTTTTTTTTTTTGCTATTTTTGGCCAGGGCTGGATTTGAACCCACCACCTCTGGCATATGGGGCTGGCACCCTACTCCTTTGAGCCACAGGTGCCACCCAAACCAAAAGAATTTGCAAGCTGCCAGGAGTATGTGCCAACTGACCTACAAAATTCATCAGGGTGACCATGGACTTCTCCAGTGAAACTTTTCAAGCCAGAAGACAATGGTCATCTACCTTTAAACAGAACAATTTCCAGCCCAGAATTCTATATCCCACTAAGTTAAGCTAAGCTTTAAAATTGATGGAGAAATCAAATCTTTTACTGATATGCAAACATTGAGGACATTTGCCATAAGACCAGCACTACAGGAAATACTTCAACCTGTTCTACACACTGACCATCACAATGGACCTTCAGCAAAGTAAATACCCAGAAATTAAAGGCCAGAAACATGTAGCTTCCATAATGATGCAAAAGACAAAACTAAGCAACGGACTTTCACAAAATAAGAATAATAGAATGCTACCATCCTTATCAATTATCTCAATAAATGTTAATGGCTTGAATTCCCCACAGAAGAGGCATAGATGGGCTGTTAAGATTAAAAAACACAAACCATCTATTTGCTGTCTGTGGGAAACACATCTCACATCAAAAGATAAATGAAAACTCGGAGTTAAAGGTTGTAAGTCAGTTTTTCAGGCAAATGGAATTCAGAAGAAAATAGGGGTTGCAAATCTTATTTTCAGATACATGTGTATTTAAAGCAACTAAAATTAAAAAGGGCAATGATGATCACTTCATATGGGTCAAGGGAAAAATACAACCAGAAGACATTTCAATTCTAAATATTTATACAACCAATTTAAATGCTCCCAAATTCTTGAAACAGACCTTACTTAGTCTGAGCAATATGATATCCTACAACACCCTGATAACAGGGGACTTTAACACCCATCTCTTGGAGCTGGACAGATCCTCTAAACAGAAATTTTAAAAAGATAAGATATTTAAATGAGACCCTAGAACAACTGTGCTTGATAGACATATAGAACACTCTATCCCCCAAATAAAGAATATGTATTCTTCTCATCGCTCCATAGAACATTCTCCAAAATTGATCATATCCTAGGGCACAAAACAAACCTCAACAGTATCAAAAGAATTGAACTTCTACTTTGCATCTTCTCAGACCACAAGGCACTAAAAGTGGAAGTCAACTCCAATAAAAATGTTCAACCTCACACAAAGGCATGGAAGTTAAACAACTTTATGCTGAATGACGAAGTTAAACAACTTTATGCTGAATGACAGTTGGCTGCAGGAAGGAAAAAAAAAAAATTATTAACTTTTTTGAGTATAACAATAATGAAGATACAAGCTGCCAAAACCTGTGGGATACAACAAAAGCAGTCCTGAGAGGAAAATTCATCTCTTTAGAAGCCTACATTCGAAAAACAGAAAGAGAGTGCATCAACAAATTCACAAGACATCTTATGGAATTGGAAAAAGAAGAACAATCTAACTCTAAACCCAGAAGAAGAAAAGAAATATCCAATATTAAATGAGAGATTAATGAAATTGAAAACAAAAGAATCATTCAGAAAATGAATGAAACAAGGAGTTGTGTTTTGTTTTGTTTTTTTGAAAAAATAAAATAGATAAACCTTTTGCTAGACTAACTACAAATAAAAAAGCAAAATCTCTAGTAATTTCAATCAGGAATGATAAAGGGAAAATAACAACTGATACCACAGAGACACAAGATATTATCTCTGAATACTACCAGAAACTTTATGCCCAGAAATTTGACAATGTGAAGGAAATGGATCAATTTTTGGAATCACATCCTCTCCCTTGACTTAGGCAGGAAGAAATAGAGCTCCTGAGCAGACCAATTTCAAGCACTGAGATTAAAGAAACAATAAAAAAATCTTCCAAAAAATGCCATGGTCCAGATGGCTTCACACCAGAATTCTATCAAACCTTTAAGGAAGAGCTTATTCTTGTGCTGCAGAAATTATTCCAAATAATTGATGAGGAAGGAATCTTCCGCAACACGTTCTATAAAGCAAACATCATCCTGATACCAAAATCAGGAAAAGACCCAACTAAAAAGGAGAATTTCAGACCAATTTCACTCATGATTATAGATGCAAAAATTCTCAACAAAATTCTAGCCAATAGATTACAGCTTGTCATCAAAAAAGTCACACATCATGGTCAAGTAGGTTTCATCCCAGGGATGTAAGGCTGGTTTAATATACATAAATCCATAAATGTTCACCGTATCAACAGAAGCAAAAACAACGCCCACATGATCCTCTCAATAGATACAGAAAAAGCTTTCAATAACATCCAGCATCCTTTTCTAATTAGAACACTGAAGAATTTAGGCATAGGTGGCACATTTCTTAAACTGATTGAAACTATCTATGACAAATCCACAGCTAATATTTTATTCACTGGAGTTAAACTGAAAGCGTTTCCACTTAGAACTAGAACCAGACAAGGTTGTTCTCTGTCACCATTACTATTCAACATAGTGCTGGAAGTTCTAGCCAATACAATTAGGCAGGACAAGAAAATAAAGGGCATCTAAATGGGAGCAGAGGAGGTGAAACTCTCCCTCTTTGCTGACGATATGATCTTATACTTAGAGAACCCAAAGATTCAACCACAAGACCCCTGGAAGTCAGTAAAAAATAGAAGTTAGCACGAGATAAAATCAATATCCACAAGTCAGTTGCCTTTGTATACACTAGTAACAGCCAAGATAAGAGGCTAATTAAGGACACAATTCCCTTCACCATACCTCCAAAGAAAATGAAATATCTAGGAACATACCTAACAAAAGGTGAACGACCTTTATAAAGAAAATTATGAAACCCTAAGAAAGGAAATAGCAGAGGACTTTAACAAATAGAAGAACATACCATGCTCATGGCTGGGAAGAATCAACATTGTTAATTTGACTATACTATACTACCCAGAGCAATCTACTGATTCAATGCCATCCCTATTAAAATACCAATATCCTATTTTCAAGACTTGGAAAAAATGATTCTGCATTTTGTATGGAACCAGAAAAAACCTTGCATCGTTAAAGCAGTCCTTAGTAATAAAAACAAAGCTGGGGGCATCACCATACCAGATTTTAGCTTGCACTACAAGCGATAGTGGTCAAGACAGCATAGTACTGGCACAAAAATAGAGACATAGACATTTAGAATCCAATAGAAAACCAGAAAATGAACCCAACAATTTACAACCACCTAATCTTCAATAAACCAAACAAGAGCATCCACTGGAGGAAAGACTCCCTATTCAATAAATGGTGCTGGGACAACTGGACATCCACATGTAAAAGACTAAAACTGGACCTGCACCTTTCTCCACTCACAAAAATTGATTCAAGATGGATAAAGGACTTAAATTTAAGGCAAGAAATGATACAAATCCTCAAAGAAAGCATAGAAAAAAACACTGGAAGATATTGGCCTGGGGAAAGACTTTATGAAGAAGACTGCCATGGCAATTGTAACAACAAAATAAACAAATGGGATCTAATTAAACTGAAATGCTACTGTACAGCTAAGGAGACAACAACCAAAGCAAATAGACAACCTACACAATGAGAAAAGATATTTGCATATTTTGAATCAGACAAAAGCTTAAACTAGGATCTATAGAGAACTTAAATTAATCCACACGAAAAAGGCCAACAATCCTATACATCAATGGGGAAGAGATATGAACAGAACCTTCTCTTTGTAAAAAAAAAAAAAAAAAAAAAAAAAAAAAATTAGTAATCCCGTAGCTGCAGAGTATGCATTTTGGTATATAGTTTTTTTATCACTCCATTCTAGGTGTATTTTTATAATTAAACTCATTATGATCTCAACCATAAATTATTTAAATTATCAAAATGTAAAGGTATAAGCTGATCTTATCTCTATTCTATCTGTTAATGGTATTGTGGTCAGTCAGTAAAATGTATATACTACAAATTCCTTAAAATTTGACTTGGCTTGTGGACTGGAATGTGATGAGTGTTCTTGAATATATTGTGGTACCAAAGGAAATAAGTAATACAGTGTGTGTGTGTGTGTGTGTGTTTGAAAAAGGAAGAGAAAGAGAGAAAGATGGTGAATGCCTACTGGGTATATTGATACCATTCTGCTTGATATTTGACTAACCAAAAGATATTATGTAAAACTCCATTATAATTGTGAGTTTTTTAACATAAAGTTCTACTTTTGGCTCTGTTGAAGATATTTCATTAAGAGGAAGCTGGTGAATATATTTACATTACTTTTGCTCTATTTTTACATGTTATCTCTTATGCATTTCTCCCTTTGCTCTCTTCCTGTTTCATGTTTCTTTCATTCTATTGGTTTCAGTAGTTTTTTTTTTTTTATAGTTTCCTCATTACATCTTTTATCTCTTTATTTGTTATAGGATTCATTTCTATTAACTTAGTAATCACCCTAAAAATCATTCATTCATATTTAAGATGAAATATATAAGAGAGAATCTATTGATCTCCATAGATTTTGTTCCCTTTGCCCCCAAATACTTTAGAATTTCTTGACTTAGAAAGCCAAATATAGTACATTATTTATTAAAATAATGACTCTACAATGTAAACATCATTTTTATCCTATTAGCCAATGTGTTGCTTATATATAACTACAAATTCACCATTTTGAGTATTCTTTCTAGTATCTTAGACTTTTCTACAATGATGATTTTCCATCTTCCTGATGCATATTTTTAGAACTATCTTTAATGATGAAAAATTCTTCGTCTGCAAAATGTCTGTATTTTGCTTCACATATTTAAGTGAATTTACATTTCTTGGCTGATGGTTCTTTTCCTCAGCATTTTCCATATCTTGTTCCACTTGCTGTTGACAATTTTGTCAATTTTTTGTTTCTTTATAAGGAACAGTTTTGTTTTACTCTCTTTATAATATTAAAATATTTTCATCGGGCCACATCTATGGTGCATATTTTTATCAATAATAAAAAAAAAAAAAATAGAAAAAAAAAAAAAAAAAAAAAGAGTTTTCCAGGTTAAGTTTGGTAGGTCTAAATGTGTATTTCTTACCCATCCTTCTTGTAATTTTCAATTAAACAGAAAATCATAGCCCTTAGTTAGGGTATGAAAATGAAGGTGGATATTAATAAAATATTTATATTTTGTATGTCTGTAACTAGTTTGATATTATTTAGTATTTTTTATATTTACATAAACACTTAAATTTTTTGTTTAATTTTTAGAATAATATTTTAATATTTTAATGTTTCAATGATTCTTTAAAGATAAATACAGTATTTAGATTCTGTAGGATAGAGTTGAGAAAAACAAGCAGATAATTGGGAAGGGTTTTCAGCATGTCTCCTTTGAATGTTTGAAACTGGACGTGAGATGCTTCAATAGAGTTGACAAGATTAATTTATTTGTATATAAATCTATTTGCAGCCATGGGAATGGAATAGAGCTCCTAAAAACTGCAGAGAGAGAAAAGAGAGTCTCTGGGGTAGAAGAGAGATTCATGGGAGTACAGAGCCAAAACATTGTCAAAAGTTCTGGCAAGAAATAAATTAAGAGATTACATCATCAAAGGAAAACAAAGAAAGATTTTTCAACAAAGGGAGAACAGAAGCAAATAATTTAGACCAGCAGGTTCTTTTTGACCTGCTTCTCAGGGAGGTTTCTTCTGGTCTAAGTAGAGATTTCTTGGTTGAACCATAGAAACAGACATGTGGATTAAAAGGTTGCACATTACCCAAAATATACTCGAATCTGTTCATCACCCTACAAAGCTGTGCCCTTTAAGAGTGTGGTCTATAGGTCAGCAGCATCTATAAGCTTGTTAGAAATATAAAATTCTGAGCTCCATTCTAGAAAAATTTAATCAGGAAGTGTAAGGTAGGGTCTGTCTGTATTTTAAAAAGCTCTTTTAATGGCCACTGAAGTTTGAGAGTCATTGCTCCAATAAAAAGCAATAGTGTTTGCCAAATTTTTCAAAAATTTTCAAGTCTACGTCTTAAACATCACTAGAATTAATTTTTTTTCCTTTTTTAGTTTATTTGTTTCATTTGGAAAAATACAATGTTTTTGGCATCTACTGTGATTATAAATTTGTGTATTATACCTAAATTAGTTCTTTGAAAAATCATGAATTTGTATTAATTTTTTACAAATAATTTTTTTCTTTTTTCTTTTTTTTTTTTTTTAGAGACAGAGTCTCACTTACTTATTACCCTCAGTAGAGTGCTGTGGCTTCACAGCTCACAGCAACCTACAGTTCTTAGACTTAGGTGATTCTCTTGCCTCAGCCTTCAGAGTAGCTGGGACTACAGGCGTCTGCCACAAAGCCCAGATATTTTTTTTTGTTGCAGTTTGGCCAGGGCCAGGTTTGAACCCAGCACCTTTGGTATATGGGGCTGGCGCTATACCCACTAAGCCACAGGCACTCTCCTATAAATAATTTCTTAAATAAAGGTATATACATATGCATCACAAAAGATTGTAAGACAATATTTGTTATGCATCTTAAGAAACAGCACAATATCAATCTTCTGAAGTCTTTTATTTGTTCATCCCTAATCATATTATCTTATAGCTAGGAATAAAAATTATTCTATTTATTATTCCATTCCTCATTTTTATTGTTCATCTATTGTGTAACTTCATCACATATAAGAGGATAGATAAAATACTCTGTAAAACCAAGAATAAAACATAAAATATACTGATAGGTAAAACATTTGGTATGTAGCTAATATAGAGAAAGCATTCAACAATTTATGATCTGCAACTAGGTCAACCAGACAGATGCAGATTAAAATCCAGTCTTTTGCTACTTAACTACACAATGATGACTTGTCTCAAAGAACTAAAAGTAAATCTACCATTTAATCCAACAATCCCACTACTGGGGATCTACCCAAAGGAAAAGAAGTCATTGTGTAAAATATACACCTGCACCTATGTTTATTGTACCATAATTCACAATTGTAAAGACAAGAAACAGATCTAAGTGCCCACCAGCTCAAGACTAAGGAAAATGTGTACATATACTATGGAATACAAAGCCATTAAAAAATTAAATAATGTCTTTTACAACATTTCTATTTCTACATTACAACATTTCTATTAAATGAGAGGCCATTATTCTAAGTGAATCAACCAAAAATAAAAAAACAAGACTGCATGTTCTCACTTATAAGTGGACTTAAGTAATGGGTAGACATAGTCCTAAAATGACTTAATGACTTTGAAGATTCAGAAAGGGAAGGGTTAGAGGGATTGTGGGATGAAAAATTACCTGTTGGGTACAATGTACACTACTCTGGTATCTGTTATGTTAAAAGACTATACATATCCACTATGCAATTTAGCCATGTAACAATCCCTGGATCTATTTAAGTAAAATTAAATAAATAAATAATTTAATAAAAATATCTTCTCTTTTAAGTATGTACATTCTTTCAGTTAGTAAATCCTGTTACAAAGAAAGTATTTTCTCTTCTCATTCTTTCACCAATGTCCCTTATCTTATTTTGGTTTTACCTCTATATATTTTTAGTGGTTGTATTTTTTATCATTATTCAGCTCTAACTTACCCACTCATTTTTTTCCCTACTTTTTTTCTGTTTTGACTACCCACTGAAGTTTCAATTTCAATTAATGCTGTTTGTATCATTTCTTAAATATCATAAGTTTATTTTTATATCTTCACAAGTGTTTGATAGCTTTTCCCTTCAAAAACTTTAATTCTATTTTATATTTATTTTATCATACTAAATATGCTTTAACCTGAGATTATCATCTGACCTTTCAACAAGAATAACTTAGTGGGAAGATGTTGTGTACTCTGCTTCAAGTTTTTTGCTTGTTGAGACTATAAATTCCTCAGGGCTTTTTCTTTGCAAATACGGTGAGCCCTAGATTCCATTCCTCCACAGACGTTTTTACATTTGTTTCTAGTAGATTCTGAAAAGATTTGCAAAAGAACAACTTTCTTAAGTTATTTTCTCAATTTATGGGTTTCTATATCTGAATATTTATAAATAATTGGGAAATACTTTTCCTTTACTTTCTTTTAATTTTTTTAGCACCCAGACCAAAGCCAAAACAGAAAGGCTTCCTTCTCATCTCTCATTTCTAATTGTAAACTTCTTTTAGTCCAGCCATTATTCACATAACCAGGATTCATGTAAAGGTCTTCTCAATTACCAGTTCATCCTCGAATTTGCTCAAGACACTTCTCCTGCGATGTGGGACACTTCATTTCCAAGTCCCTTAGTTGCAGTGATTGGCAAGAGTCCCCAAGGTAGGCAAAACCTTAGCATTTATTAACAGCTCATATTTTAGTTTTTCTCTTTCCTTGGATGTTTACCAATATTCCCTACTGAGCTCAGTTATAAAGCTAAAAAAGGTTTGTGTTTTAAGGAGCTTTTCAGTTTTTTTGCAACAGGGACTTTTCTGGTTCTCTACTCCATACATTTCCAGAAAAAACAAAGACTCTTTAGGTATCAGACTGTTTCTGATTTTCCTTGCTAGTTTCACTATTAGCTATTCTTACTATTCCTTTACAAACTACCATGTAAATGGTAGCCAATAAATATCAATATCTTCTTGAGAGAATGTATAAAATGGACTTATTTATTTAGGAACCACGTAGTTCAATAATATTAGAGAATAAGATGATTCTGGTATCAGTAGCTAAAGACTAAGAAGTGCATAGATATTACATAGAAATAAGTCTTTCATATAATTTGAGGAACTTGAATTTAATTCAGGAGGAATACCACTGAAGTCACTGGGATTGGTCGATACTATGGCAGGTGCCCATGGAAGAGGGCCATCTATGGCTTATGGTTCTCCAGAGAAACAGAACTAACAGGAGTTTGAGTTCTTAAGGTGCTGTGTTGTCACAAAAAAAACAAGTTCTCTAGTTCAGATTTAACGTACTAGAGATGTAATCAATGTATGTGTTTGTATAAGTTTACACAAGATGGAGACATTTGTTAATAAAACACCTCCATTTTAATACTTAGTTATACAGCATACGTGGTATTTTCCATGTCCTATAATCCACTATTTCTAAGTTTGTTTATGATCAGGTATCCTAAATAGCTCAAATATAGCATTCTATGAATATTCCTTTGATCAGAATTATTATGGACTGAATTTTTTGTGCTCCCTTAAAATTTGTATGCTGCAATCCTACTCCCCAGTGTGATAGCATTTGGAGATGATTTCTTTGTGGGGGGTGATGAGGACATGCGGGTTGAAACCTCATAAATGGGATTAGTGTTCCCCTGAAAGAAACCCTGGGGAGAACCTTGTCCCCTCCACTGTATGAGAATGCATTGAGACAACAGCTATCTGTAGACAAAGAACTGAGCCCACATTAGACACCAAATCTGTCAGTGCATTTATCTTGGTATTCCTAGCCTTGCAGAACAGTGAAAATTATTAATAAATTCCTATCGTGTAAACCAATCTATCTATACTATTTTTGTTATAGTAGTATGCTTAGACTAACCCAAGAATCCTCCTATCACAATTAGGGTCTGTAATTATTACATTTACAATGGTATTTGGGTGTTGCCTTAATTTCCTCATGTGAAATTTCCTAAAAAAATAAAAATAAAAAAAAGAGAGAGAGAGAATGGATTGTAGACCTACTGCTTAATTTGACTTTTAGTAATTTTCAGTCTGCTGTATTTCACAGAATAAATGTTCAACAGATATTAATGGGTTGAATGTCAATAAAGGCCCCCCAATGATCATTAATTTAAATCAAATTAAATGTTCTAACAGAATTTTTTGGGAAAAAAATTTTAAGAAAAGTTTTACATTTATAGAAAATACAATAAGATAGTACACAGAGTTCTCTTATACTTCAATTCCAATTTGGCCTGTTATTACTCCATTATGTTACTAATTTAATGGACTTATATAGATAAGTTGTTATTAAAGTCCGTAGATTTTTCAGATGTCTTTAACTTTGCCTAATGTCCTTTTTTACCTACTAAGATCCCATTACATTTATGACTGTAATCATTTCCCAGACATTCCTCTTTTTTTTTTTTTTTTTTTTTTTTTCAGACAGAGTCGCAATCTGTCACCTTGGATAGAGTGATATGGGCGTCATAGCTCACAGTAACCTCCAATTCTTGGGCTCAAGCTATCCTCTTGCTTCCGGTTTTCTGTTTTTAGTAGAGAATGGGTCTTGCTTTTTGCTTAGGTTGGTCTTGAACCTGTGAGTTCAAACTATCCACCTGTTTCAGCCTTCCAGAGTATTAGTATTATAGTGTGAGCCTCTGTGCCCAGCCAACCTTCCTTGTTTTTGAGGACTTTGACAGTTTTGAGGAGTGCTGGTCAGGTATTTTATGCAGTTCCTATATTAGTCAGCAGGGTTCTCCAGAGAAATAGAACCAAAATCATATATAACTTATTATAAAGAATATTTTCAAATCATGATAGATAGAGGCTGACAAGTACAAAGTCTTCAGATTTGAGGTCCAATCTGAGTCTAAAGTCTAGAAGCTGATATAGAAATAGGAAGAGTTGACAGCACAGTTTTAGGGCATTCAGAGATAATTATCTCTCACTTGGAGGAGAGTCAGCCTCTTATTCTATTTAAGCCTTCCACTGATTACATGAGGCCCATCTAGATATGGGGAGCCATCTGATTTACTCAATCCACCAATAAGTGTGTCACATTAAAAAAAAAATTCTCTCACAGAAACAGCCAGAATAATGTTTGACCAAATTATGTTTGGCCAACTCTGTGGCCAGTTGACATGTAAAATTAACTAAATATCATATTTCCTATTCATTATAATTTTTATAAGGTGTTTCTCGTAATTAGACTAATTTTGTGGAAATTAGGGAGGAATGCCACAGAAAATATGCCATTTACTTCACATCATATCAAAGATCTATAGTACAAAGATGATTTATCCTTTTTTTTTTGTTTTGGCTGCGGCTGGGTTTGAACCCACTACCTCTGGTATATTGGGCCAGTGTCCTACTCCTCTGAGCCACAGATGCTGCCCCATTTATCACTTTGGATGTTGATTTGATCACTTGGCTGAGGTAGAGTTTGTCAGGTTTCTCTAATGGAAAGTTTCTATTTCCCCCTTTCCTTATTGTATTCTTTGAAGGAACCCAGGAGCCCACAGTTAAGAGATGAAGAGTTATGCTGGCTTTCTTGAAACAGGAGAAACTATATAAAATATTCAGAATTTATCACATCATATATTTTATTTATTTAATTATGTACATAATAAGTATATGCTCGTAGAAATTTATTTTATAATTTAGGTTATCATACCATTGGATTATACTGATTTGTTTTTCTTTTTGCACAAATTATTCCAGCTTTAGACATTGGTTTTCCCCATATTTTACTTATTCAGTCTATACTTCTACCTCTGAATTTCTGAACCTCTGACAACCTCTATAATTTTGCCTTGACAGAATATCATATAAATGGAACCATGCAGTATGCCATCTATTGTATTGGTTTTAAAATATGAATTTAGACTTTACATACCTTTTCATGAATTTATGGCTCACTTATCTCTTTGGATAAGTAACACTTGTATGTATAGTCCAGAGTTTGTTTATTCATTAACCCATTGAAGGACATCATAGATGCTTCCAACTGGGGAGATTAGGATTAAATCCACTGCAAATTTTCACTTGCAAATTTTCTGCGGACATAAATTTTCACATCAACTAGGTAAATACATAAGTGTATTATGTATTATGACCCTTTGAGTCATAAGTTAAGGCTTTGCTTAGCTTTGCAGAAAACCACTAAATTGTTTTATTAAAGCAACTATACCATTTTATATTTTCACCAATAATGAATAAAAGATCCTATTGCTCCCCCATCCTCACTCTCCTTTGGTTATTGACAACTTTTTACATTTTATTTTAGCCATATTAAAAGGTGTGTAGTGGTACACATTGTGGTTTTAATTTGCAATTTTCTAATTATAAATGATGTGGAGCGTCTTGTTATTTGCTATCTGTATTTTTTCCTTGGTGAGATGTTTGTTCAAATGTTTTAACCAATTTTTATTAGAATAATTTTTCTGATTGTTGAGTTTTAAAAGTTTTTGTGCATTTTTGATACAAGTTCATTATTGGATATGTAGATACTGTGTCATTTTCATATTCACTTAACAGTCTCTTTTAAAAATAGATTTTAAATAAGATAAGGTCTAACTTATTATTTTTTTCTATTATAGATTTTGCCTGCATTGTCTTTAAAGATTCATCACCCAACCAAGGTCATGTAAAATTTCTTTTAAACTATTAAATTTTTATTTAACAAAAATTATGTAGTGTTGAGCTTTAGATTGAGGCTAATTATCCATATGAATTACATTTTGTAAAACATAGCCAGCGAAAGAGTTATAGTGGGAAAAAGTGGAATATTTTTACTTTAAAAAATATTCAAGTATCCAAATGTTTAGCCCCTATTACTCAAAAAGCTATTCTTTGCTGAGTTGCCTTTGCTTCTTTGTCAGACATCAACTGATTATACTTGAGTATGTCTCTTTCTGCCTGTGTCATTGATTTATGTTTTTACTCTGCATATACCAAGTTCTGTTCATTATTGATTTTTATAGAGAGTTCCAAAAACATATACTTATTTTAAGAAAGGAAACATTATATTAAAATTATAATACTCAATATATATTGATAAGAAAAGATAAATACAAGTTACCCTTGAGAATCTCTTGTAATAGAATAAGTCAATGTGACTTGAGTGTTACAATTTTGATACAGATTTTTCCTTACTTAAAAATAGATTTTTTAGCACCTTCTGTAGTAAGGCTTAAAGTAGTGTGAGTTCTCCAACTTTATTCTTTCTCTTTATTACTGTGTTTGCTATTCTGAGTGTTTTGCCTTTCCATATACATTCAAACTTAGGTTGTTTATATCTACAAAAGATCTGCTGGTATTATAAATGGGGTTGTGTTAAATATAAAGACTAAAAACAGTAAGAATTCTATTCCGTGAGTATGGAGCATCTCTCTATTTTTTTAGATCTCTTGATTTCTTTTATCACAGTTTTGTAGTTTCCACATAAAGTTTCTTTAGTTAGACTTAAAATTAAGCATTTCAAATTTGGGGTGCTATTATAAATATATTTTAATTTCAAATGGCAGTTATTAATTGCTGATATATAGAAAAGCATTTTACTTTTATATTAACCTTGTATCCTGCAACTTTACCACAATTTTTTCTTAGTTCCAAGAATGGTGTTGCTATGGTTGTTGTTGACTGTAATTTTCTACATAGACAATTTTATCTTATATGACCAAGGCAGTTTATTTCTCCCTTCCCAAAATGTTTATCTATTATTTTCTTATTATTTTGTTTTACTATGAAGCACTCTCATACAATGTTGAACAATCAGTTTAGTAAGTTGGGTAATCTTTGCCTTATTCCTGATCTTAGGAGAAAATTTCCAGTATTTTACCATCATGATGTTAGCTCTAAGTACTTTATAGATGCTCCTCAGCAAGTTGAGGTAGTACTTCTCTATCCTTGGTGTTCAGAGAGTGATTATTATCATACGTGATGGATTTTGTTTAATTTTTTATATATCCAATAAATGATTATATAATTTTTCCTCTTGTTTAATTATATTAACTAAATTTAAAATGGTGAACCAGGCAGGAATAAATCTCAGGTGGTCATAATGAATAATTATGTTTTATATTATTGGATTCAATTTACTAATTTTGATGAGTATTTTTGCAACTATGTTTATAAGCAATATAAGTGTGTAGTTTTCCTCTCATATAATATCTTTATCTAGTTTGGTATTAGGGCAATTCTGGTTACATAGAATGAGTCAGGAAGTATTTCCTTCTGTTTCTATTTTCTGGAGAAGATCATAGATCTTCCTTAAGTGTTTTGTAGAATTCATAGTCAAACTATCTTGACCTAGAGTTTTATTTATTAGAAGTTTGTCAGTAATTAATTTAAACTTTATAGTTGATAAAATACATATTCAGATGATCTCCTTTATGATCTCCTTTAGCAATTTTTGTCTTTCAGTATTTTGTTCATTTCATTTGCAATCATTATCAAATTTGTGGGCATGTATTTGTGCATTGTACTCTTTCATTACTTCTTTAATATTCCTGCAACAATTTATCCTCAACTCTAACACTTTCCCTTCTCACGTCTGTAATTTATGTCCTCTCTTTTATTTTTGAATGCCTTGGCTAGAAGTCTATCAATTTTATTGATATATTCAAAGAAGCTGCTTTTTGATATTGGTGATTTTCTCTATTGCTTTTTTCTTCTCCATTTTGTTGATTTTGGATCCAATTTCCAATTTTTTCTTTGGTTGCTTTTGTCATTAATTTTTCTTCTTTCTCTAATTATTAAGGGAGAACCTTAGATTACTAATTTTAAGAAGTTATTTTCTGAAATATTTCCTACCAACCATTGGTTTCACTATGTCTATACATTTTGAAACATTATATATATTTTTTCACTTAATTTGAAGTTTTTTATTATCCTTAGGGTCGTCTTTTATTAGTGTGTAATATAAAGTGTATTGTTCAATGTTGGATAGATTCTCCAAAGAAGCTGAGCAAGGAAATTTTAGATTTAAACTTAACTATTTAACTTTGGATTTAATAGACATCTACAGAACATTTCATCCTAACAAAACTGAATACACATTCTTCTCATAAACGCATGGAACATACTCCGAAATCGATCACATTTTAGGTAACAAGTCTAACCTCAGTAAATTTAAAGGAATAAAAATTATTCCTTGCATCTTATCAGACCACCATGGAATAAAAGTTGAACTCAGTAACAATAGGAATCTGCAAACTCATACAAAAACATGAAAGCTAAATAACCTTATGATGAATGATAGCTGGGTCATAGACAAGATTAAGAAGAAAATTACCAAATTTTTGGAACAAAACAACAATGAACATGAATTATCAGAACCTCTGGGATACTGCAAAGGCAGTCTTAAGATGGAAATTTATAGCACTGCAAGCCTTCCTCAAGAGAATGGAAAGAGAGGAAGTTAACAACTTAATGGGACATCTCAAGCAACTGGAAAAAGAAGAACATTCCAATCCCAAAACTAGTAGAAAAAAAGAAATAACTAAAATTAGAGCAGAATTAAATGAAATTGATAACAAAAGAATTACACAACAGGTCAATAAATCAAAAAGTTGGTTTTTTGAAAAGGTCAATAAAATAGATAAACCTTTGGCTAACCTAGCCAGGAATAAAAGGGTAAATTCTCTAATGTAATCAATCACAAATGCCAGAGATGAAATAACAGCAGACTCTTCAGAAATTCAAAGAATCCTTAATGAATATTATAAGAAACTTTATTCTCAGAAATATAAAAATCTGAAGAAAATTGACCAATAGTTAGAAGCACATCACCTTCCAAGACTTAGCCAGAATCAAGTGGAAATATTGAACAGGCCTATATCAAGTTTTGAAATTGCATCAACTGTACAAAATCTCCCTAAAAAGAAAAGCCCGGGACCAGACAGCTTCACGTCAGAATTCTACCAAAGCTTTAAAGAAGAACTAGTACCTATATTACTAAACCTCTTTCAAAATATAGAAAAAGAAGGAAGACTACCCCACACATTCTACAAAGCAAACATCACCTTGATCCCTAAACCAGGGAAAGACCCAACAAGAAGAGAATATTATAGACCAATACCACTAATGAATATAGATGCAAAAATATTCAACAAAATCCTAACACAGAATTCAGCAACACATCAAACAAATTATACATCATGACCAAGTCAGTTTTATCCCAGGGTCTCAAGGCTGGTTCAATATTCGTAAATCTATAAGTATAATTCAGCACATAAACAAATTAAAAAACAAAGACCATATGATTCTCTCAATTGATGCAGAAAAAGCTTTTGATGATATCCAGCATCCCTTCATGATCAGAACACTTAAAAAAATTGGTATAGAAGGGACATTTCTTAAACTGATAGCCAATGTTGTATTGAATGGAGTTAAATTGAAAGCATTTCCACTCAGATCAGGAACCAGACAAGGCTGCCCATTGTCTCTACTGCTTTTTATCATTGTAATGGAAGTTTTACCCATCACAATTAGGGAAGAAAAGGTGATCAAGGGTATCCACATAGGGTCAGAAGAGATCAAACTTTTGCTCTTCGTAGGTGATATGTTTGTATACCTGGAAAACACCAGGGATTCTACTACAAAACTCTTAGAAGTGATCAAGGAGTACAGCAGCATCTCAGTTTACAAAATCAACATTCATAAATCGGTAACCTTTATATATACCAACAATGGTGAAGCTGAAAAAACAGTTAAAAACTCTATTCCATTCACAGTAGTGCCAAAGAAGATGAAATATTTGGGAGTTTATCTAACAAAGGACGTGAAAGATCTCTATAAAGAGAACTATGAAACCCTAAGAAAAGAAATAGCTGAAAATGTTAACAAATGGAAAAACATACCATGCTCATGGCTGGG
>CAUYPK010036518.1:0-32410 GCA_963574355.1 Loris lydekkerianus
AATATTGGCTGTGGGTTTGCTGTAGATGGCTTCTATCAGTTTAAGAAATGTCCCTTCTATATCAATTTTCTTAAGTGTTCTGATCATGAAGAGATGCTGGATATTATCAAAAGCTTATTCTGCATCAATTGAGAGAATCATATGGTCTTTGTTTTTAAATTTGTTTATGTGCTAAATTACGTTTATGGATTTACGTATATTGAACCAGCCATGGGACCCTGGGATAAAACCGACTTGGTCATGATCTATAATTTGTTTGAAGTGTTGCTGGATTCTGTTTGTTAGGATCTTGTTGAATATCTTTGCGTCAATTTTCATTAGTGATATTGGTCTATAATTTTCTTTTCTTGTTGGGTCTTTCCCTGGTTTGGGAATCAAGGTGATGTTTGCTTCATAGAATGTTTTGGGTAGTATTCATTCTTTTTCTATATTTTGGAAAAGGTTGAGTAATATAGGTATTAATTCATCTTTAAATGTTTGGTAGAATTCTGATGTGAAGCCATCTGATCCTGGGCTTTTCTTTTTAGGGAGATTTTGTATAGTTGATGCTATTTCAGAACTTGATATTGGCCTGTTCAACATTTCCACTTGATTCTGGCTAAGTCTTGGAAGGTAGCATGCTTCCAAGTATTGGTCAATTTCCTTCAGATTTTCATATTTCTGAGAATAAAGTTTCTTGTAATATTCATTAAGGATTTTTTGAATTTCTGAGGAGTTTGTTGTTATTTTGTCTTTGCCATTTTGGAGACATTTTTTAAACCGATAGAGGCCATCTACAGCAAACCCACAGCCAATATCATATTGAATGAAGTTAAATTGAAATCATTTCCACTCAGATCAGGAACCAGGCAAGGCTGCCCATTGTCTCCATTGCTCTTTAACATTGTAATGGAAGTTTTAGCCATCGCAATTAGGGAAGAAAAGGTGATCAAGGGTATCCATATAGGGTCAGAAGAGATCAAACTTTCACTCTTTGCAGATGATATGATTGTATATCTGGAAAATACCAGGGATTCTCCTACAAAACTCTTAGAAGTGATCAAGGAATACAGCAGCATCTCATGTATAAAATCAACTCTCATAAATCAGTAGCCTTTATATATACCAATAATAGTCAAGCTGAAAAAACAGTCAAGGACTCTATTCCATTCACATAGTGCCAAAGAAAATGAAATATTTGGGAGTTTATCTGACAAAGAACGTGAAAGATCTTTGTATAGATCTCTGTATGAAACTCTAAGAAAAGAACTAGCTAAAAATGTTAACAAATGGAAAAACATACCATGCTCATGGCTGGGAAGAATCAACATTGTTAAAATGTCCATACTACCCAAAGCAATATACAATTATAATGCAATCCCCATTAAAACTCCACTGTCATACTTTAAAAATCATGAAAAAATAATACTTCATTTTATACAGAATCAGAAAAAAATCTCAAATAGCCAACACATTGCACAGAAATAAAAACAAAGCAGGAGGAATCACACTACCAGACCTCAGACTATACTATAAATCAATAGTGATCAAAACAGCATGGTACTGTCACAAAAACAGTGAGGTAGATGTATGGAACAGAATAGAGAAAACCAAGAGATAAACCCAGCTACTTACCATTATTTGATTTTTGACAAGCCAATTAAAAACATCCAGTGGGGAAAAGATTCCCTATTTAACAAATGGTGCTAGATGAACTGGCTGGTGACCTGTAGAAGACTGAAACTGGACCCACGCCTTTCACAGTGAGAGTAAGATAGACTCTCACTGGATTAAAGATTTAAACTTAAGACATGGAATTATAAAAATACTAGAAAAAAGTGCAGGGATAACTCTTGAAGAAATCGGTCTGGGTGAGTATTTTATGAGGAGGACCCCTTGGGCAATTGAAGCAGCATCAAAAATACACTACTGGGACCTGATCAAACTAAAAAGCTTCTGCACAGCCAAGAACATAGTAAGTAAAGCAAGCAGACTACCCTGAGAATGGGAGAAGATATTTGCAGGTTATGTCTCCAACAAAGGTTTAATAACCAGAATCCACAGAGAACTTAAACATATTAGAAAGAAAAGAACAAGTGATCCCATCGCAGGCTGGGCAAGGGACTTGAAGAGAAACTTCTCTGAAGAAGACAGGTGCACGGCCTACAGACATAGGAAAAAATGCTCATCATCCTTAATCATCAGAGAAATGCAAATCAAAACTACTTTGAAATATCTAACTTCAGTAAAATTAGCCCATATCATAAAATCCCCAAACCAGAGATGTTGGCATTGATGTGGAGAAAAGGGAACACTTCAACACTGCTGGTGGGAATGCAACTAATATGTTCCTTTTGGAAAGATGTTTAGAGAACACTTAGAGATCGAAAAATAGACCTGCCATTTGATCCTATAATTTCTCTACTAGGTATATATCCAGAAGACCAAAAATCACATTATAACAAAGATATCTGTACCAAAATTTTTATTGCAGTCCAATTCATAATTGGTAAATCACGGAAGAAGCCCAAATGCCCATTGATCCATGAACGGATCAATAAATTGTGGTATATGTACACCATGGAATACTATGCAGCCTTAAAAATGGAGACTTTACCTCTTTCATGTTTACATGATAGAGCTGGAACATACTCTTCTTAGCAAAGTATCTCAAGAATGGAAGAAAAACTATCCAATGTACTCAGCCCTACTATGAAACTAATTTATAGCTTTCATATGAAAGTTATAACCCAATTATAGCCTAAGAACATAGAAAAGGGGAAAGGGAGGGGAGGGGAGGGGGGAGACTGGGTGGTGGGAGGGTAATTGGTGGGATTACACCTACGGTGCATCTTACAAGGGTACATGTGAAACTCACTAAATGTAGAATATAAATGTTTTAACACAATAACTAAGAAAATGCCAGGAAGGCTATGTTTACTAGTTTGATGAAAATATGTCAAATTGTATATAAAACCAGTATATGGTGTCCCATGATTGCATTAATGTACACAACTATGATTTAATTAAAAAACAAACAAACAAACAAACGAAAAAAACGAGTATCCTTAATGGTAGAGAAACTCAGAGAGGATGGAAAAGGCAAGTGTGTGTGGTGATGCCCGGAAGCGCACGTGGAAGGCGGCTGTGACGTCCCAGCGGGCCATGAAGTCCATGCTTCTCAAAGTGCATTCCAGGCTCGTCCTACACCAAAACCAATCACAAGATGAAATGCAGGTTTTGGCCCATTATGACCCCTAGAATCCAAATTTTTAAACAGTAGCACTCAGGAATTCCTTTTTTCCTGCCTGAACCCCAGCTCATTTTCATGCACTTAAAAGCTTGGAAATTAGAGGTATAGAAAAATACCTCCCCCAAGACAGGCACATCTTAGGTTATTGAGGAGAATTACTAAGAAGTGAATGTGCTTGGAGGATTATCTATCAGTATCTTCCTCCACGCAGCGGGAACAGGCTGGGGAGTGGGGTGGGCTGACCTCCAGGGAGAGCACACAGAAGTGGTTATGGGTCAGACAGGGGTCATCGCAGGCATATCAGGAGGGATAGAATGGGGTATGCACGCCACGGCCAGGCCAAGACATCCAAATCAAATTTGGGATATGAGAATGAGGCTGAAACCCAAGTGCCGTTATTAAGATGGAGCAAGAACATCAAGTCAGGAACAAAGTGAGACCAGCAGGGGCCCAGAGCGTGGGCCCTGGGGGAGGGCAGCTGGTGGCACCTGTGCTGGCCTCCGTTCACTAGGTGCGTGGTAGAGCGGGCTGGTTTCACTGTTAGGCTGGAAGCTCTCTAAGGGCCATGTCTTAAGGGTAGAGATCAGCTCAGGGTGACGGTGCGGAGATGCAGGTTGACACCATCTCATTTTTGTTCAGCCCCAGATTTCAGAATGAGGCCCAGAGTCTGAACCTCCCTGACCAAGACCAGCCTTTCCTTGTCTTCCCCATCCCTGCCCTCTCCCTGTGGAGTTATCCTCCCACTACGTAGGTGGCAATTGGTCTGTAATGGACATGTTTTTATTATAGTAATGGTACCACTTTCTGCAGAAAAGAGCAATGCAATTTTGTTAATGAAAGTCATGTGTGCAGACGGGGTTGGATGGGAACTTCTGGGTCTGGCTTGGTCCCAGCTGAAAACCTTCTGGGAAAACACAAACTCTCAGGGCTACACCCAGAAAGCCCCATTTAACTCTGTCAGGCCCATCTGCTTCACATTAGAAACATGGTAACGGCTCTTCCAGTGCCTTTTCATACTTATAAAATGTGTAATAAAATGGTTATTAGAATGTAATCAGTGGTGCTTATGTTTTCTTTTGTGAGGACATTGTGGAGAATTCCCACATAATCCCGTCAGCAGCTGGGGCTGTGTGACCGGGCAAAGCCCCTTTTGCTCCTTGGCCCTGGCTAGGTCAGAGGACAGGCCGCTGGTATTTCTCTCCTAGGCCAGGGAGGTATCTCTGTGGATCTTCCCTTTAGAGAGGTGCTAGGAGCTGAACTCCAGGATTCCTCTGGGGAAAGTCACACCTGCTTAAAGTCCTAAGGTTGGGATTAAATGAACAGACACTGGCCAAGGGTTGAAGCCTGAGTGGGCATCAGTGCTCAGTTCCCTTTGCTCACTTCCCCATCCTGCCTTGTGTAAAGGTTTCAATATGTCTAGGCCAGATGCTGTGGTTCAGCCAGTAAGCCCAGCACAAATTCTAGACCAGCCTGAACAAGAGCGAGACCCATCTCTACGAAAAATAAAGAGATTAACCAGGTGTTGTGGCAGGTGCCTGTAAACCCAGCTACAGGGGGGACTGAGGCAAGAAGATCACTTGAGCCCAAGAGTTTGAGGTTGCTGTGAGCTGTGACATTGTGGCACTCCACCAAGGGGGACAAAGTGAGACTCTTGTCTCAAAACTAAAAAATAATAAATAAAATAAAAATTTGAATATTTCAGAGCAACTTGTAGAATATTAAGAAAACTAAGGGCATTTTTCAAGAATGTCCAGACCTTCCACAGGGAGGGAGCCCATGTTGTTTCCCTTTCCCTTGCAAAGCCTTGATGGAAGCTCTCTCACAATTCAGAACTTGAGCAAATTGCATTACCTGTCATGGCTAGCAGAGTCAGGCCTAGATTTCATTTGCCTTTGCAATTTAGTAATTTAAAAAACAATGATACTTGTTTTAGTATCAGATTACAAAATCCTTGAACGTAAAAACTGGACTCCCCCCCCCCCCCTTCAAATGTTTTCAGTACTCAGCAAAGGTGTTAGTGCATGACAGATTCATGGATGTCTGTTGATTGGTTGGTGATGTCAACATCTCTATTTGCTTAATATACTTGTTTGCTTTTTTAAAATTTAAGTTCAGCAAACGTTCCTTGACAGGCATTGTGCCAGGAGTGGGAGAAACGCACACAGTAAGAATCATATGAACTCTGCCTTCTCTGGAGAGCTTACTCCATGCCAGGACATCATGGCATTAACACTTTAATTCTTACAGTGGTCTCACGAGCATCTCAGATCAGACTGAGACACAGAAGTGACTGACAGTGGCACGGTGCTCTCGAAGGTCTTCCCCAAAACGGAGGTCAGTGCTGGGAAAGGACAGATAAAGAAGCAGATGTGTGCGGGGAGGAGGGTGAATTCCTACCCAGTGGGTACGTGGCTCGGGGGTACAGCAGACTCCAAGGGGAAGGACACCCACAACTCTGACTTTACCCCACAAAAGCAAAACAAGACCTAGTTTTACATACCCCCATATTAATCTGAAATTAAAACAAGCAGAGATGTGTCTATAGGTTCAATGCACTAGAAGGCTGGATAGGCAGGCAGGGACAAGATTCTCAGGGCCCAGAATGCTAAGGTTGGGCCAACTGTCCCAGCAACTTCATAGAATGAGGCCTGAGTTCTCTTCTTTGTCTACTAGTGATGGGCTCTGGTGTCAGTTGGCACAGATGAGGGCCTGGCTGGGGCCACATTGGAGTCACAGACCATCAGCACCATGCGCCTCAGCAGCTGTGGCCAGCTCCTGCCCAGCACCTGAGTTCCGGGGGCCTGTCCTGCTTACCTGCTCGCAGTGATGAGGCTCTCCCTGCCTCACCAGATGGCTCATCCCATCACCAGGCAGCTCTGGTGTCAGGCTGAGATCAGTTTCTTCCGACCCTGAGGTGACAATGTTGTGACCTTTGCCATATGTCAGCTCCTTCTGGGTTCCCCGAATCCTGTCTTCTCCAAGGCAATATTTATTGGTCCTCCGGATATCACAGGGCCTGGTCTCTTGACTGCATCTGTCACTTTATTAACAGACAACCGTTGGGCTAGATTCGGGGAAAGCAAAGATGGTTTAAACCATGGTCTTCCCTCAAAGAGTTGATAATAGTGAGTGAGGTAGAGAGAATCCCCAGGCAGTTGATGGAAGCTACATGGGCTGCCTTGGTGGGGCCTGCGAGAGCTTGGGGGGGGGGATACTCACCTCCCAGGGTGTCAGTGTCGGGCTGTTCTGACGGGAGGGCTAGCTGTGGCTCCTTCCTTACCATGCCTCCGTTCTTCCTACTTCAGCCTCTCTCCAGATGCCATCACCAAAACAAGTGTTTTCAGGAAGCTCATACAGGCAAATTAATTCCAAAATCCCTGCTCCAAGTTCAAACACCTTCCCTGAACTCCAGATCCGGCTGTCCCTGTGCCTTCCAGATGCTGCCATGAGTCATCCCAAGGTCACTTTCGGCTCCACCCACTATCCACCAAATTCATGATCTTTTCCCCAAAACTTTCTCAGATGAAGACACCCTGATTCTTATTACACAGAGGGTCTTACAGTGAATGGATTCAAACCCAGGACTGTCAGAGTCCATTTTTGTGCTGCCACCTGCTGTGGTCTTTGGGGCAGGAGACAGGAAGCAGTGAGCCCACTCTTCTCCCGCCCTGCTTTGGTGGTGCCCCTTCCACACGGCTCCACCTGCCTCTCTGTGCCCTTCCTGGGGGACTCACCTCAGTTAGGAAACCAGTGCTGACCATGTTCCCTCCCCTTCATGCTTAAAACCTCACCTTTCACTTGTGACTCATGACAGCAGAAAGATGTGTCCCCTGGGAACAGAGGTCCTCCCGTCCCTCACCAGATATTTAGTCGGGTCCTGTCATGCCCTTCCACTAGCTTTCCATCAGAGACGGGATTGGTTTAGGCCCCGCTGTACCTGCAGGCTCCACAGTAGCACTTGGCTTGCGTTGGTTCTCGGCATCTGTTCAATGGTTGAACAAACACTGTCCCTACGTCAGGCCACAGTGTCTTTCTGGAAACTGCATACGTATGATGAGAGCTCTAGAATGCCGAGTTTCAAAGTCTACAATTGTTGAGAATTCAATTCAACATCTATTTATTGAGCAACTACAGCATCCTGAGCTCTGTGCCAGGCACTGGGGTTTCAGCTCGTACTGGGACGCAGCAACAGGCTCCAGGAGCTGAGAGGGGATAAAGGCAGGGGTGGAAGTGGCAGGAGGGGTGGGCCCAATGCAATACAATACTTGTCAGGCAGTGTACAGGGGGATTAGCCCTGTGGGCTTGAGGGCTGAGAGTGTGTGGTGAGAACCAGCCCTGCAGACCCTGAGATTCTCAGCAAACTTTCCAGAGGCTGAGGATGACTTTCTCCATTACTCTTGGGTAGAGGTGAAACGTCTTTTGGCCCCTTAAGAAGAAGTAAAATCTCAGCTCAGCACTCTTAGCTCAGTGGTTAGGGCACTGGCCACATACACCAGGGCTGGTGGGTTTGAACCTGGCCTGGGCCTGCTAAACAACAATGACAACTACAAAAAAAAAAAAAAAAAAAAAAAAAAATAGCTGGGTGTTGTGGCTGGGGCCTGTGGTCCCAGCTTCTTGGGAGGCTGAGGCAAGAGAGTCGCTTAAGCCCAAGAGTTTGAGGTTGCTGTGAGCTGTGACACTGCAGACCTCTACCCAGGGCAACATAGTAAAACTCTATCTCAAAAAAAAAAAAAAAAAAAAAAGGAAAATCTCAAAGTAGAGTATTTTAGAGGGAAAGAAGTATGAGAAATATTGTGTCCAGTGGATTCCCAACTTCCTTTTCGTAGTAGACTTCAACCTGAATCTTACCAGGACCCATTCTGTAAAATGGATCCAACCAGAATCTCCTTCGCAGCTTAAAAGCCATGATCTTGGCCAATCCTCTCATTTTTCAGGTGAGGAGAAAGCGTCCCAAAGCCCCAGAGCACATGGGTGGGAAACGTGCAGTGGCCGCAGGGTCTGGGTACCAGGTCTCCGCGCCACACTGTGGCTGTGGGCGGCTCAGGTTGGGAAGCTGTTGGCCGGTGTGTCCTGCTTGAGATAAACCATCAGGTGAGGGATGCAATTACATTTTGCACAGGCGAGATCTGCTCCTCCCATTCTCCCTCCCTGCAGGCTATGTCAAAACACAAGGGCAGGATCCTGCTTATTCTCACATTTTAAAAACATACAGTGGACTTGTGTTTACAGTACTGGGAGAAGATGTGACGTGGAACAGTGGAACACACCACCCCTGCAAAAAGCCACCCTGTCCTCACTGTGGCCTGCTCCTTCCAAGACCACAACCACAATGCGCTCCTCTGGGCTCTGATCCAGAGAGTTTTGCAAAAGGATGTCTCTGCTCTTTAGGCAGGCCTTAAATAATATTACGTGTTGTGCAAACAAACAGCGCCCACAATGATCTGACCTTGGATCGGAGCCACGTCTGTCTGGGTCACTAAGCTTGGAATTCTTGCAGTGGGGAAAACAGATTAGGAATCAGAATTCCATCCAGTTCCACACCCCCAGTCTGCTGCTTCTGTGGGACTTACCGGTGGGCTTTTTAATGCTCTTGGCATCAGCTTCCCCATTTGAAAAATGGCAGAGCCAGCTTTGAGCTCATCCTCCGGTTTTCATACATGTGTATTTTGCAGTGAAATTTCTTTTTGAAATGGAATCTTAACAGGCAAATCTAAAATTTTGAATAGATCACAGCCAAGCTATTCTGGGGAAGAGAAGAGGTGCAGCACTGCTTTGCCCTGTCTCCTCTGCACTGGGGCTCCTGGAATCACCTTTGTAAATTCCTGGGGTCCTCAGGACATGGTTGGAAATCATTTGGCTACATGACCTCTCAGGTTTTTCTGGCTCAAACACTCTATATTCTATCCCATAAATAAGTAAATGCTAAGTCATAGGTGTAATTCCAAAAATATTATGTGTGTATGGTGTTACAGAGATGAGGACGAGGGAGGGATATCACAGATTGCAAGTGGGCATTATATTTTGATGAAGATTGTATTTTAGTGAATTATCTTCTTGATCATAAAAGTAAAACATACTGATGTTTAGAAATGACATTGTTATAAAATGAAAATTGTATGAGATCCTGATCCTCTGAATGGAAATTGTGTTGACAGATTACTCCACCGTGTATGGGATGTTCTGGGTTGACCAAGCATGGCCCAGAAGACAAATGGGGGAGGCCACTTGGCTTTGCTAGCCAGGAGGTGATCACAGTTTCTGCCATCTGTGCACCCCTATAAGTGAACAATGACACCCATGTGCTGTAACCCACCTGGTCCTCAAAACCATGGGGAGAAGAAAAGTGTTGACAGAAGTGTGTCTTAGAGAGGGTGAGAAGACGCCCAGCACTGAACAGTGAGGCTGGAGTGGGAAGCCCTCAGCTGGCCCATAGGGACAGCAAATCCCTCTGCCCTCCTTCCCATGAGGTGGGAAGCCCTCAGCTGGCCCATAGGGACAGCAAACCCCACTGCCCTCCTTCCCAGGGGGTGGGAAGCCCTCAGCTGGCCCGTTGGGACAGCAGACCCCTCTTCCCTCCTTCCCACTTTGACTCCTTCTCTTTGTCTTTAGACCTGGTGCATGGCCTCGCTGAGAATGTGATCTTATGACACTGGCTTTGGATGGCCAGAAGGCAGCAGTGTGAAGGTCCTGGGGCCGAGCAGTCCTGGGGCCGAGCAGTCCTGGCAGAGACTCCTGGAGCATAGGCCAGAGGTGAAATAGGGGTGGCGCCAGCTGGGACCCTACAGAGAGGGGGCCCCAGTCACTGGGGGCCAGAGAGCCCAGGGCGAGTAGCTTGAGGAAGGGAAATGGTTAGGACTTGGGATCAGGGTTCTAATCCTGGCTCTTCCACAAAGCTGCGGCCTCAGTTTCCTCATCAGTCAAACGGAAGTGTGAATCCCGCCCTCTCCCAGAGGTGCTCTGTGAGGAAGGCATGAACTGTAGGTCTCAGGCCCTTCCCGGAGTCTCAGCTATGAGGGCAAGGAGCCCCAGACCATTAGCCACACACATGCTGCAAGCCCAGTGCTGGCTCTGCGGACACCAGGCGGGGAGAAAGCGTCTGCTTTTTCTTCTTATGGACTCGAGCCTTCAAGCCCTTGGACTGGGTGCCGACTGTAATTCATCAGGAATGCTTTACAGCCAGCACCTCAAAGCCTGTCAGGAGACAGATCGCCCACAGGACAGCCTGGAGAAGGAAACGTGTTCGGGGTGGTGACCTCGGGATGATTAATGATTTTTAACAGGGTGAACTCTGTCCTGCACCTCCCGGTGCTCCCTCCCTCACCCAGCCTGTGTGCAGGGGGAGGAAAGGAGAGAGTGGGAGCTGGGGATTCTGACCGGCAGAGCCCACCGTGGAAAGGGAAATGCCCACGGGGCCTGTGACAGAAAGGCAGGAATGTCTTATTGTTACAACTTTACTTTCAGTTTTTGCGAGAGCAGCAATGCAGGTTTTCTGCCTTGAGCATGCGTGGAATGCATCTCAACCCTCAAGGAGCTCCTTCCGCTGTGCTGTGTGTTTCCCGCAGGGCTCCGCACCTTCCCCCATCATTATCATTATTCTCACTTGATCTCCATGGACCTAAACTCTGACGTTATTGAATATGAGATGTGTTAGAAAAGGAAATCATCATTTTATTTTTTGCTTTTCAAAGCCACAGTAACTTGATTTTTACTTAAATTAAAAGCAAATCACCACAGTGATATAGGCTGTTTTAATGAGGCCCAAATGGAGAGTTATGGAAGCAGTGTGCGGCCCTGCTAAGGTTCGTCCTTGTCAAGTCAGCGCTGCCCTCGGCAGTACAGGACTCACGTTGAATTGGACTGAGGTCTTCAGATGTGGTCCTGCAGGGCATGGGTGTCCAGCTGCAGACTGAGAATAATGGTGGCCTTTCCAATTTTGTGGGAAAAGGAAATTAATCATGATGGGAATGACAGCTTGTATTTATTGATTATTTCTGTTAAAGGTACTCTTCTCTTCTGCTGTATTACATGTCTGATTTAATCCTTGTGACAACCACCACAGGCAGTGACAAATTTCCCCATTCTACAAGTGAGGAAACTCTGGAGCAAGCTTGGGAGTGGGTGACCAGGATTGGAGTCCAGGAGGTCTCAGGCTTAGCCCTGAACTTTGCTGAGCAAATTTATCTTAATCTGGTCTTTCTCCTACAAACTTCCCTAAAGCTTCATTGACTTTCCTGAGTGTCACCCTGAGCTTATGCGTTTGGGGAATTAATAGAGCCTGGTTGGCCATAGTAAGCTCAGAATGTGTCTGGAAATTGGAAAAGATGTGGTAGCCTTGTTGACATATTTGGATTAATCCTGGGAGGAAGGGGGAACCACTGGAGATTTCTAATTTCTCCCCTTGCACTAGGACAGAAAACTATGTTTGTGAAAAACTTTAAAGGGCAGAAGAACATAAATGTGATTCATGGGGTTGCTATGAAAGTGTTGAGACCGACTGTGTTTTGGTCTGTTATTTACACAGTTGACACTATCCTTTCTTTTCTTTTTTTTTTTTTTGTAGCTTTTGGCCGGGGCTGGGTTAGAACCCGCCACCTCCAGTATATGGGGCCAGTGCCCTACCCCTTTGAGCCACAGGTACTGCCTGGCAGTGTCCTTTCTGACTCACTCTGTTCCCACTTGTTCTGCTTATCGGGGTTGCTGGGAGGGCTTCATTTGTCTCTGTCCATGCGTATTTTGTTTCTTCATTTTTGTGCCTTTCAAAACTTTCATAAGGACCTATGGACAGAATATTAAAATAACCAAAGAAAGGAGGGTTGCATAATTCTGTATCTAGTGTGACCTTCTCCGTGTACAGATTAAAAAAAAAAAAATGCATGGGAAAAAGCCGGGAAGAAAATATGGCAAAGCAGACAGCCGTGGCCACTCCTGGGCATTGGGAGAATGAGTAGCTTTTCTTTCTGCGTCTTTACTGTTTCTCATACTGTCTAAATGTTTTACTATGAGCACACTTGATTTTGGCAGCTAGAAAAATATCGAAGAAAAATCTTGAGGTTGTTGACAGATAAATGTTGCCCACTTGTCTTGGGGGGCCTGGTGTGGGGCCCCACTTGGGGCAGTGCTGAGGCCAGCAGGTGCCTTCCCACCTTCCAGGTCTTGACTGGGGCTGTGCTGCGTGGCTGAAAACAAGCCTGGCTCCTGCCTAAAGAAAACAATGGCGGCTTAGATGGAGCTGGGCGTGGTGGAAAATGGTCATTCAGTGTGGGGAAATCAGGGGGAGGCTGACTCGAAGGAGCATGCCCTGGATGAGGTCCCAGACCCCGAGAAGATGCTGAAGAAAGTGGGCATGTGGGAGAGGTGGAGCCCAGCACAGAGTTAGGGACAGGGCAGATACAGAGACCAGACGCGGACGCAGGGAGACACAGATGTCAGGGAGGGGCAGGGAGAGAAAAGCAGAGACAGGGACAGGGACAGGGCAGGTACAGAGACCAGACGCGGACGCAAGGAGACACAGATGTCAGGGAGGGGCAGGGAGAGAGAGGCAGAGACAGGGACAGGGACAGGGCAGATACAGAGGGACAGGGCAGGTACAGAGACCGGACGCAGGCGCAGGGAGACACAGTTGTCGGGGAGGGGCAGGGAGAGAAAAGCAGAGACAGGGGAAGTCAGGTCATTGCGGCATGAGCCTTGTACGCGTGTGTTTTCTTGGGCATTTTCATGACACCTCAATAAACCTGATAGAAGGATCATAGATGGAAATGGAACATGCAAAATGACACAACCATTAAAGAAAACAGGAGAAAATCTTTATGACCTTGCTGTGTGATTTAGTTTTAAAGAAGACACCAACAGCACCATCCGTGAAAGAAAATAGAGGTATGTTCAACTTTATTAAAATTAAAACCTTCCGCTCTGTAAAAGGATGGGGGCCGCAAGAAAGAAAACAGTGAATTATTTTTTTCGTTTCTTCAGAAAGAGGTAGCGATTACCAGAGGGAGGAGATGCAAGGACACAGAGAGAAGGAAGGACCCAGCGACAGAAAGGCAGAAAGATAGGAATCAACCACCAAAGAAAGGGTGGAAGGGCGAGCTGCAGACACAGACGCTGTGGTCAAGAGCAGGCGTGGGGCGAGCTGCAGACACAGACGCTGTGGTCAAGAGCAGGCGTGGGGCGAGCTGCAGACACAGACGCTGTGGTCAAGAGCAGGCGTGGGGTGAGCTGCAGACACAGACACTGTGGCCAAGAGCAGAGGCTGGAAGGGTGAGCTGCAGACAGACCTTGTGGTCAAGAGCACAGGCTGGAAGGGCGAACTGTAGACAGACGCTGTGGTCAAGAGCACAGGCTGGAAGGGCGAACTGTAGACAGATGCTGTGGTCAAGAGCACAGGCTGGAAGGGTGAGCTGCAGACAGATGTTGTGGTCAAGAGCACAGGCTGGAAGGGTGAGCTGCAGACACAGACACTGTGGCCAAGAGCAGGGGACGGAAGGGCGAGCTGCAGACACAGACGCTGTGGTCAAGAGCAGGGAACGGAAGGGCGAGCTGCAGACAGACACTGTGGTCAAGAGCACAGGCTGGAAGGGTGAGCTGTAGACACAGATGCTGTGGCCAAGAGCAGGGGACGGAAGGGCAAGCTGCAGATAAGACTCTGTGGCCAAGAGCAGGGGACGGTCAGACTCCCAGGCCTAGAATGCTCCAGACCCGGCGAGACAAGGTCAGGAACGGTCAGTGGGAACGGCGGGGCAGGATGGTGGTGAGCAGAGGCCATTCTCAGAAGGCTCCTGAGCAGACCTGTGTTTACGATGACCTCAGTGTTCTTCAGAGTACTTCTGAGCAAGCATGCTTTCCAAGATGTGTGAACACGCAAATAGGCCAGTGCTGAAACTCAGGTCTTTGTCACTTGCATTCCTGAAATGTTAGGAGTACTTTAGAAAAATGCAAACATCACTGGCATCACAGTTTATGATTATGAATCTTTTCTGTGGCCAGTATTTCCGCTGTCACTTCACCACATTATTGGTCTTTCAGTGAGATTTTTAATGTCCGTTTTACTTGTGGAAACTGAGCTCAGAGAGACCAAGCACCGTGCGCATGTGGTGTGACCAGCAAGCCGCTGGGTGGTGCTGACAAGTGCGCTGGCTGGGCTCCTACTTCAGGGTGTTGGAGGCTGCTTTATCCGGCTCAGTCCATCACCAGGACCTCAGTGAGCTGGGTGTATGGTGACAGGAGAGAACAGTTAACGCACCAGCAGTCAGTAGGCACCAACTGTATGCAAAGGTATTAGGGCGGGGTGGGGATTTAATCTCTATCTTCTATCCTAAAGTTTGCACTTTGGGTGGGGATACGAAACAAGCAGAAACACACAGTGTTCCCGAGGGCTTTAGGGCCGCTGAGTGTGAATGCATGATCTTTTGGTGGTGAGAACCCAGAATCTTCCCTTGCGATTTCTGCAAATTCTAATCACATTCCTCACGGCCTCTTCTATTTCTGCTACTGCACCTCTGTGTGGCATCTGGGTTTGGGTCTGGGCCAGTTGGGAAAAAGACTTTGGCCCCTTTACCCCCCTTTAAAAAAATGTTTATCCAAAAAAATCTCATAGAGGTAAATTTTGTGAGTTTAGTCACTTGAATAAAGGTTTGAGAATAAGCCAGCAAGGAGTGCCTGGGGTCTCTGTGCTGGAGTCCATCTCACCCACTTACCCACTTTCTTCAGCATCTTCTCAGCACCTCACTTTTCCTACCTTGCCGGCTTCTCACCTCAGGTTTGATGTTTCCTAAACACCCCCACCCCAGACATGTCTCCACCCCACTGTACGTGGCACCCCAGGACACAGGATTCAAGGTCACTTTATACAAAGCTCAGCTTCATCTGCTGCTAGACCCTCCCTAGGCCTCCTGGCCTTGAGGGGACCGTGTGCCCACCCTCCATCTCACACAAAACGGCTGGAGACCCACCAGAGCATCAGCAGGGAGGGTCCTGTGGGGCAGAAGAAATGAAGCAGGGAGCCACAGGGCAGGGGTGCTGGCCAGGACAGCACCAGACAAAGGTTCTGGAAAGCTCATGGGCTCACAGAAGGTGGACTGCACTCCTCGGGTGTGCGGCTGCTGGGACAGTGCCCAGCCAGCATGCTCCTTCTGTCTGAGGACAAGAACTGAAGTCCTGCGTGTTCCCTTGGCCCGCAGATGTGTCCCTCCCTGAACAGCCAGCTAGAGGCTGTAAGGAAGCTCACACTTGTCTACCTGGAGAGTATGAACCCTCTCCTAAGCGTTTACTTCCTTTTTTATTTTTTGAGACAGAGTCTTACTCTGTTACCCAGGCTAGAGTGCCATAGTGTCAGCCCAACTCACAGCAACCTCAAACTCCTGGGCTCAAGTGATCCTCCTGCCTCAGTAGCTGGGACTACAGGCACTTTTTCTAGGTAATTTTTCTAATCTTTGGTAGAAACAGAGTCTCACTCTTGCTCAGGCTAGCCTTGAACTTCTGAGCTCAAGGCATCCTCCTGCCTTGGCCTCCCTGAGTGCAGGGATTACTGGCGGGAACCCCCGGCCTTAAGTATTTACTTTCATTTTCAGGACTAAGAAATCAGCCTCTCCCCGAGGGAGACAGAAAAGCAAAGGTGTTTGTGTCATGTCTGCTTCCAGCTGCCCTTGGCATTGGCCATCCTGCCACACAGCCATGGCCTAATAGTTACCAAATGCAACAATGTGTGTGCAATGCGTGCAGCCCTGAGTGAAAGATGCGGCAGCCCAGCTTGCTGTCCCCGGGGCCTCCTTCCCGGGAGGGTGTGAGCTCACTTGGGAAACTTGAAGTCCGTGGATATGTCTGTTCTCTGTGTACAACCCGAGTGATTCTTTTGTTAACATGTGTGAAAAATGTTCCAGAAATATGTCCGGGTGTGGTGCCTCCTGGCTGGGCCAAGTATACAAGTTTTTATATATATATGTACTATATATATATATTTTTTTTTTCAGTCATTTATTTTGATATATGCTTAAATATCCATCAGATGTAAGTGAATCTTTTAAATAGGTCCCCAGAAAACAGAGGGAGGAGGAGGACATTCAGGCAAGAAAGCCAGGCTAGAGTCCCAAGACTTGGGCCCTGGGCTCCTCCTCACCTGCCCTGCACAGCTCAGGCACCTCGATGCTGCTGAACCTCCACTGTCACGTCTGTGAAGTGGGCATGACAGTAGTCCCCTCCTATCTCCTTTAGAGGCAATCCTGCTGATGGACTTGAATGTGCTCTGAAATCTTTAATATCTGAGACAAGTGAAAGTGATTAACTGGGCACTGGGCACCAGGAGGTGTGGAGGTGTGGGGACCATTTGCACAAAGCCCTGACGTCTCCCTCCCCGTCCTACTTACTTCTGGGTGTTTCTTTCCTCATGTGACCTGAAGAGGTATAGACCTTGTTTTGAAGTATGATTATGTTTTTAAAAGTCTTTTATGTACCTTAATGCTGTTTTTATTTTCAGAGAAAGGTGAAAATTTAAAGGATTAATTCTTTACCTCTTGCCTAGGAAGTAATGGCCAGATGTCAGTTTTTATCTTCTGGGATTCTCACATTTCTCCATTCTTGTGAAGTTTCACTTAGAAGAATGTTTTCCAGTTCATTCCAGGTTGTCCAAAAAGGCGCGAGGTTGCATTTGTTTTTATGGCTAAGAGTACTCCACCGTGGGAATGTACCATGTCGTATTAATCCATTCATGTATCCACTGGGGGACACGAGGGTTATTTCCATGTCTGTCTGTGGATGTCAATTGTGCTGCTATAAACATTCAAGTGCAGGTGTCCTTCTTATAAAATGACCGTGTTTCCTTTGGGTAAACACCCAGCAGTGGGATTGGTGGATCAAATGGTATATCTGCTTTAAGTTCTCTGAGGTATTTCCATGCAGTTTTCCACACAGGTTGTACCACTGACAGTCCCACCACAGTGAGAATTCTTTTCTCTCTGCATCCAAGCTTGTGGCTGTTGCTTTGGGACTTTTTAATACAAATCATTCTCACTGGAGTTAGGAGGTATCTCATGGTGGTTTTTACTTGTATTTCCCTAGTGATTAAAGATGTTGAGTATTTTTCATGAGTGTTTGACCAGCCAAACACTCATGAAAAAATACTACATTGGTAGTATGCTATCATTAGTACATCTTCATCAGAAAGGTTTCTGTCCATGTCTTTTGCTCAATTTGTAATGGGGTGGCTGGTTGATACTTGCTTATTTGCTTGAGTTCTTTATGGTTTACGAGTATCAGTCCTTTATCAAATATACAGCATGCAAATACCTTGTCCTGTTCTGCGGGTCATCTACTTGCTCTTTTGATTGTATCCTTATCTGTGCAGAAGCTTTCTAATTTGATCAGGCCCCATTTATTTTTGTTGTTAATCTGACTGCTTTGGGGGTTTTCTTCCTGAGTTCTTTGCCTAGGCTGACATTTATAATAATTGTTCCAACATTTTCTTCTAGAATTCTTATGGTTTCCTTCCTCATGTGTGTCTTTTATCCCCAGTGATTTTTTTTCTCTTTTACTGCCCTAAATCACTTAAATTTCTTATACATCTCTTCCCCTATCTCCATTCCTACTGCCATAATTGTATCCAAGTGACAAGAACTGTGAAAGGATTGAGTTATTTCCATAATTGTAAGTGAAGAAGAAACACTGCCAAGTTCACCACACACTGGTAGAAGACAGAAGACCTGTGCCTAGAAGACAAAGGGTGCTTCATTGCTCGCAGCGTCAACCATCACTGGAGTGTCAGCATTTTGATGCCATTTTCTCAAGAGCTGATCCCCACATGGTAGGGCAAAGGGAGCTAAGAGAGGACACCTGTTCACACAGTGAGCTGCACTGCAGGAGAGGACCAGGGAGAGGACAGCTGCACACACAGTGAGCTGCACTGCAGGAGAGGAGCAGGGAGAGGACAGGTGCTCACACAGTGAGCTGCACTGCAGGAGAGGAGGAGGGAGAGGACAGGTGCAAAGGTAATCTGTCATAGTGTAGACAGGGTCATGCAGCTATTTACAGTTATTCGATTACTATTTATTCCCTACAAGGTAATTTCTTTAGTGTGTCATATAAAACATTTTTTTCCATTTTACAACTTCAAAATATGAGGGATTTTTTAGTTACATGGATCACTTTGTAATGCTTGAGTTACAACTATAAGTGTTCTCATTATCCAAATAGTGTTCATTGAAGCTGTGAAGTGGGTCTGGCCGTCCCCGTCTGAAGCCTTTGCCTCATTCCCATGGAGTTTTATTTCCCTCTGTGCACATGTGTGCTCATTGGTACGTTCCAATTTAAAAGTTTTCTTTTTTGATTTGGTTTTTATTTGCTTTTTCAACTTTCTCTCTCATTTTATGCTGAAAATATTTGGCATTTAAAGATTTATTTTATTTTATTTTATTATTTTTTTTATTGTTAAATCATAGCTGTGTACATTAGTGTAATTGCCTGTACCCGTTCCTAGATGCACCCTCCCTCCACCAAAACCTCCCCCTTCCCTTCCCCCTCCTTGGCCCTTTCCCCATAGTCTTTGGCATTTAAAACATAATTATTATCTTGCATTTAACAGTATAATAATAGCTTCTGGAACTACCCCTATGTAGAATACAATTTATACATTAATGGCCTGAGATGGCCTATTTATAAACTACTTTCTAAACTCATAACTTTTCTTTTTTGTTTTTCTTTTTCATTTTTGAGACAGAGTCTCAAGCTGTTGCCCCGAGTAGTGTGTCGTGGCATCATAGCTCCCAGGAACCTCCAACTCTTGGGCTCAAGTGATCCTCTTGCCTCAGGTTTTCTGTTTTTAGTAAGGATGGGGTCTTGCTTTTGCTCAGGCTGGTCTTGGACTTGTGAGCTCAAGCTATCCACCTGCCTATGCCCCCTAGAGTGCTAGGATTACAGGCGTGAACCACTGCCCCAGGCCTCATAAACTGTTCTTAATGAGTACATCCCAAATTCTATTTATACTGTTTGGGCAAGTGTATTCGTGTGTGTGTATGTTAATGATAAAGGGAATTTAAAAAGACAGAATTCTTTTGTCATTAATAAACAGAAGTCCTGGATATTCTTTATTTTTTTATATATTTTTTTTCTGCCAGTGTCTAGGCCTTGCAAAGATCAACTGTAGTTAAACTTGTCTCCTGTCTGATTCAAACAATGACCCCTTGCTCTGATTTGCAGTTGGGGTTTAAAATCTCCTCTCTCAAGTTCACACAACTGTCCCTCCAGGGGTCTTTGTGTTTTCTCCCAGTCTGAGTTCTTTTAGACAAATGTCAGTTTTTTTGCCTTTAGCTTTGTGAGAATTCCTGACAATAAATAAACAGTTTGGAGAAGGAAAACCACTCTGGGAGTGGAGAATGCGCATCAGCACCGTGGTTGGGATGTATGGGGCAAGACAGTGAACTTTTGGCTTCTGCCTGGGGTCTCTGGCTTTGAGATGTGAATCTGGAAGTGGGCTGCTGCTTTCTGGTGTCTGCCCCTGCACTGCAAGTCCGTGCTGGGAAAGGGCTGAGAAGGCAGAGTCTGTAAGGACCACTCACTTATAGACTGAGATGCAGGGATGTCCTTTATGATGACCTGGAGTTTACTGAATTGACGCAGACTCATTGCGGCAGTTCATCCTGTTGTCAGGAGAAACCTAGGCCTTTCCTGAGCCGGGCCCAAGCATCCTGCCTTCTCATTTCCCATCAGTATCAGGATTCTCCGTTCCTGCTATGCTGCTAGAATGCTGCTGGGTGAGTCCACTGCCTTCCGGCACCTCAGCTTCCCATCCATAAAATGGGAATAACAATTCAAAGCGATTGTTGTGAAGAGTAAAATAGTGTTACATGGAAGAGTATTTTAAACTACAAAACGCTATTAACAAACTAGATTCCCAAAGGCCAAACATTCTCTCTTATGCTACTCTGGTTTGGTTTCTGTCTCTAGCAGATTCCTGTACACAGAGCAAAAGTCATGGGCATTTATGGAAAAGGTTTTTTATTCTTTCATCCACTGTAGGGAGATGCGGGTCAGTTAGACTGACAATCTATTGTACAGCCTGGGAGCCGTAGCCACTCACAGTGCACTGTACATTGAAAATTGCTAAGAGAGGTTTTAAATCTGCTCATCACAAGAAAATGCTAAGTCTGTGAGGTGACAGGCATGTTAACTAATTTGATAAATTACTCCACTTTGTGTCCATATAACTAAATGTCAAGTTGTACCTCAAAATATACACAATTTTTCATTTGCTAATAAAAGCTAAAAAATAAAAATTAAAGTAATATTTTTGCTATTAAAAAACTATAGAAAAGTAATTTGAAAAACTACAGTTAGCATTAATTTTAGATTGTTCCCGGAATGGTGTGAACTTGGGCGAGTCCCTGCCCAGCCTTGACTCCCTGCTGCTGATTAGACTCTCCTCGGGTCCTCAGGGTGTCACTCTCCTCTCATCCCTGACATCTGGCATAGAGTGTGGGTGGGCAGATTGTCAGTGAAAGTTTGTTTAAGAAAATGAATGGACCTCAGCTTTTTCCTCTTTAAAGAAGGAGACTGGGACACTGGTTTTTTTCTAACTAAGGCTTGTGACTCATTGGCTCATTGTGAAATGAATTTTATGCGCCATAACTAGTATGTGAAACGCGACAGGAGGGAATTGCTTAAAAATTTAAAGCCAGCCACGCAGAGCACTGTAGGTGTTGCTTTGCGGAACGTTTGGTTCAGTTGTGTGTGTGCAGGTGTGTGTGTGTCTGCATGTAGTGTACAGAGGTGTCAAAATATATTTCTTATTGTCCATTGTGGCTCAAAATATGTGAAAAAAAAAATACTGAACTAATTCTCCCAGGCCGCATGCACAGTGCTGCTGCTGCCACCTCGTTGTCCTGCAGATGCATCAGCACTTGACAGAGCGTGCTTACACCTGCTGCTCTGTGGAATCCTCATTGGATCCTGGGGTGGGTAGAGATGTGTTGTTACTATTTTCATTCTCCTTCTGGTGACAGAGAGACGTGAATCTAATACTCTCCCTTTGAAAAGGAACAATTTTTGTTTGGAGAAACATTTAAATAAGAGCAGGGAAGGATGGCTGGGCCAGCGATGCTCTCAGGAGAAGTGAAGCAGGTTACTGTGTTCTCTGGGAAAGGTGCTGCAGGAGGTGGGGGTTCATGTCTGTCCAGTGGCCAGAGAGGCTGCCTGAGGGAGGGGCCGTGCTGAGGGAGAAGCTGTGATTGACCCTTCCTGGGATGCTGTGGTGTGTTGCCTAATCTGACCTCCTTCCTGGGACTCGACTAATATTCAGATAAGATCCCTACAAAGTCATGAACTTCTTGCTATAACTGGCTTTCTCGTGGAGTCTGGTATAGAAGCTGATTTCTGCATTGAGCTGTAGCCAAAGTTAAGGCAGTAACAGGATACCCAGTGACGAACTGGGAAGCATCTGGGTTATAGGCAGGTGAAGAGGCCGAGCAGTGGGAAGGCTTTATCACAGAAGCTGAATGATCGGCAGGAGGCTCTCAGTAATTGGGAGCTGGATGGGATGGAAAGACATGACCACCCAATTCTGTTCCTTTTTATGTTTTTCACTGATACAGCTCTACGAACTCTGTCATGATGCAGTGTTTTCACAAGGCTTAGATGTGGCACTGGCCATAGATGGGCTAGAAATGGTCCATAGGTGAGCGGGCAGAGAATGGTCAGCAAGAAAGCCGTGGGCTGCCTCAAACGGGGAACAGACTTTTCCTCTCTTCACAGCACTGGAGATGACCCAGAATTGCTGATACAGTGGGGAGGAAGTTTCTGCTAGTGCTGAAGACCAGGGAAATCCATTTGATGCCACATCACAGGGACGAGCAGAGGGCCACCGTTGGGTTACAGGTGTCTTTGTTGGGTGTCTACTAGAGGACAGTGAGTGGCCCTGAGTTTTGGCATTACAGGGAGCTGTGCCATAGCTAACAAGAAAGCAGCAGCGAGAACCATAAAAATCCATTTAAAAAGACAAAAATAAACAAATAATAAACTAAGCAATTTCAGACTAAGAGACTGAGAATTCTCATCAATTGGTCGTTTCTGTGCCAGAATGAGCATGTACCTGTTCTTCTGCAGCCTGGGCTAATCATGGACCATCGCTGACAGGAGGAGACTGGTATGGTGTCAGGGTGGCAGAAAGTACAGGCACTGACCTGGGTCTGCCAGGGGGACAGCTAGTGTCAAGACTCTGTTCTGCAGTGATTCCCAGTTGGAGTGGTAGGGGGTAAGTGACACAGCTTCCAAACAGTCTTTCTAAAGTGACTTCTGCACCCTTCCTCTGCTCCCTGCAGATTCCAACAAAGTTTCCCTTGTGACACACTTTCCCTGTCTACTCCATCTCAACTAGCTGAGAATTTCCCCACGCAGTGGGGTTTACGTTTGTGACAGCCTGGTGGCCTGAGATAGTCTGGGAGTGTTTGGACTCCGCAACATAGGTGTTGTTTCGTATCGTGATCATGTGTAGAGATCTTCCCGAGCTCTTTTCCCACAGACTTCTGGTGGTAGTCCATGACTCCCGCCAGGTGTGAGGATCTTACCTGAAGACTGGAGTTGTGTTTCTTCTCTCCAGAGTGGTCAAACCAGGTGAGCAGCTTCTGTCCCCTGTAGAATCACACCTGAGCAAGGCTGACTTTCGTCAAGGGCTCCACATTTACAAAATGCCTTTGTACACCCCCAAGTGCTGTTTAAATATAATAGGAAATCATTTCTTCCTGGCCCCTGTTGTCTCCTACACTCAGTGAGTCACTGCTTTCACAGTGGTCTCTATGAAATCCCCCATCTCCCATTTAGGAGACTGTAACTTGATATAGCATTTTGGTGCCTTCTTTGTATGTAGGTAAGTAGCCTGGGGGGATGTACAAGCCCTCATCCCATTCCCCAAGAGTGGTCATCACCACTTGGGAGCACTGGATCTGAGCTAATCCAGTGTGTTCACTTCTTTGATTTCTGAATCTCTCAGCACCCCCGTGGGAGAGGTAGGGGAATGTCCATTTTAAAGGTGAAGAAAGTGAGGCCCAGAGAGCCCAAGCTACTTGACCAAGGGCTTTAAACTGAGGCCAACTGACCCCTGGAACCTCCCAGGCAGTCATGAGACTGTCAGCCCACGAGGACAGGGTGAGCTCTGTCTTGCTCAGCATTGCAACTTTAGAAAGGAGAACGTGGGGTGGTGCATAGTAAGGCCCGAAGAATGAATGGTTGAGTGGGGATCAGCGGCAGCGTTCACATCCCCTGTATCTCGCCTGGTGTCTGGTGTGGAGTGATTCTCAGTGAATGTTTGCAGCGAGAATGATGAATGGGTGAATGACGAGGGGCTTCCAGGAGGGTCCGACGAGGGACAGGAGGTTCTGTGCTCCCTGACATGGGCTCATCTCCAGGCCCTGGGGACAAGGACCTATCTTTGGCCTGTTGTTGACCCTTTCTGACATTCTAGCCCAAGTCTCACATGGTGCCTGGGAGCCTCTCTATGCTCTGCACACACATCTGGGAAGCAGGGACACAGCACCTATCAGAAACACCCTTCCTCTACAGAAAGCAGACCCGGAAGGTGACTTGAGCCTCCGAGAATACATCTCCCCCAGTCTCCTTGGGGCCATATATGGGAATCTCCTGCCCCACAGGCTAGCAATAAAAAGTCTCCTGTGTCCTAGCCAGAGGAGCAGCGTCTCAGCGCTCTAGTTCCGGAGGACTGAGCCTTATTTATTGCCACTGGTTTCAGAGCTTCACAAATCCCAGAGAGGCCTGCGTTCTGCTCCAGGCCTTCAGAGCACTGTTGATACTTGGTCTCCTGTTCCAATTAATCAGCTGCTCTGTGTGTTTCCATCTGCGTGGTTGGAACGCTCTCCTTGACGTGGCTGTGCCCCTCCCATGCCGAGGGAATGAGAAGAGGAGATGCCGTCCTGGGTCCCGCCTGCTTTCTTCTGGAGCAAGCTCCTTCTGTCAGGATGAGGAGCTGCTTTGGACCCACTCCCACTGCTGAGGGTTTGGCCTCGACCCTCCCGCTTTCTGGCCAATCAGTGACTCAGTTTCTTTGACTATAAAATGAGAACCTCAAGACCTGTCCTGCCCACCAGGCTGCTAGATGTTGTTTTTTCCTTGAGTTAGTTACTTCCAGGACACATCCGAAAAGTGGCTTTTGGTTTCAATAAGCTTTTCTTATCATTTCCCATTTTATCCTTAAAGCACAATAAAAGAAGACCAATAGAAAGCAGAAAGCAAAAGAAATAATTGACGCTAACCAAAGATTGATGTGTTTAATAATCACCCACTGCCAAACTCTCCATAAGCTGCCCCCATAAGGCCCTTGGCTCTTTCTTGAGTCTCCATCAGGGGATGAGGGTCAGTTAACTTCGTTCTCAACTACTGTGTGAACACAGTAACTTCTTTTTTAAAATTTCAGGTTACATAAGAGTACAAACGATGTTAGGTAAGGTCCCTGTTGTAACTGTGTGCCATACCCAGGAGGTGTGCCCTATACCCTTACATTGTGCCATGAATTGGGAGCACATCCCACCTCCTCCCCCCAACTTGAATTGAGTTTTTCTCTTAAGTGGGTATGTATTTGTCTACCGACTTCATGTTATTGAGTACATTGGAGTTTGGCTTCTCCATTCTTGTGATACTTTACTAAAGAAAATGTTCTCCAACTCTATCCAGGTTAATACAACTGAATAGTTTTTGACTGAATATTTTATGACTGAATAGTATTCCATGGTGTCCATATACTACAGTCCATCAATCCATTCATATGTTGACTGGGCACTTGGGTAGATTCCACATCTTAGTGATTGTAAATTGAGCTGTGATGAACAATCTAGTGCAAATGTCCTCATGATAAAATGATTTTTACCCCAGGTAGATGACTAGTAAAGGGATTTCAGGATCAAATGGAAAGTCTATTTTGAGTTCTTTGAGGATTCTCCATACTTCTTTCCAAAGAGGCTGTATTAGCTTGCAGTACCACCAACAGTGTAAAAGTTTTTCCTTCTCTCCACAACAGCGCCAGCACCTGCAGCTTTGGGACTTTGTGATGGGGGTGACATACTAGTTTCTTGGTACACGAGCTCTCGCTTAACCCTTAGAGCAGTGTCCTGGGCATCACAGTCATCTGGGGAATCTGTGCTGGGTGGAGCTGGTGAGTTTCTGAAGACCACGCAGTTGATATGTGTGGGAGTCGGGGCTGCACCCACATCTCCCTGACTTCAAAGGTACAGGTGTTATCTGCCTCATTTTTCTTTCCAGAAAGAAGTAATCAGTAGAACACACATAGGGTCCAGTGCCTGGATGCTGTGAGGCCTTGTGCCCAAGGGCCACATATTAACGCAATGTTTTGAAATAGGATTAAGGTATATGATTATAATGTTGCTCCTAAGGGAGAGTTTCTGTACATTATTTCTAAAAAGAAGGTGCTAAGGGTGTGTGCCTAGGTATAATCTCATGAGTTGATGAAGTATATATAAATATAATATTCATGTTAATATTAAATATGGTATTCAAATTAATAATATAAATGAACACTTGCTATATGTCTAGGGTAAGTATCTCATTTATTTTTCCCAGATCAGTCTTCTGTTTTTATGATGTTTTGATTTGTTTTCGATTTTATCATGACAATTTTCAAAGATATAGAAAACTAAAAACAGCATAATGAGCACCCATGTTTCCCTCATCTAGATTAACAGTAATGGTCAAATGTTTACTTTTACTTCCTTTAGTCCTTGAATATAAAATATAATATTTCCCTGAATATAAAATACATTTTAAAGTATAATTATCATGAGATTTACCACTAAGTATTCCAGTTTGTATTTCTAAGAAGAAAGGAATTTTCCTATATAATTTTAATATCATAAGAGAAAGTTTCCCATATTAAGATGATAGACTATGTCCAGTGATGCATTAAGCTCCAAACACATGGGCTGCACTTGGGGCCCTGAGTATGGCCCAGTTTTTTCCTCATTGTGTTATGTATGGACTTGAATAACTTCAGTCTCAGAAGATGAATTCTCTAATTGCCGAGTTAGAAGGGGCTAGGGATGGTGTTCAGGGAGAGCGTAAGCTTACTGCAACCCTGGTAGCACCTGTGCTGGGCACTTTGCGTTGTTCACCCACTTTTACACACATTAGGACCCTCAAAGTGCACAGAAGTTTTAGGCCCTCTGTTCCCATGGGAATTAGGGGTGGCATACCTGTTTTAAACTTAAAATTCTTCTTTAGAATCCTGTTTATATTTTTTAAAAAATGAATTCTGCTTCATAATCTCTTTTAGTGCATTTTTATAAAGATATTTATTTATGAATTTATTTGTTTGTTCATGCATCAAATATCTATTGTGGACAAACTGTGCCCAAGTCCTGGATACAGCTCCGTGACCAAGGCAGATTTAGGAGGTGGGTTATGTTTACTGTGAGGTGGCTGCAGGTCTCATAAAGAGGCAGGTGCCCTGGGTGCTGGTCAGAGGTCTTCTGGTGGGACCCAGCCCTTGTGAATTAGCTACTGGCCAATCTCAGTTCACTGGCAATTTGTTGCACACCTGCTGTATGACAGAATTTAGTGGAACCTCAAAGATGCATAAGGTAGGCTCCTAGGCTCTGTAGAAGGCAGCAGTGTAGTACAATATTAATAATTATACCATAATGTTATAAGGATCTTTTGTGCACATGACCTCTAGTCCTGAATTCCAAAGGATGTATTTTTATTCATTTCTTCATTCATTTACCAAATGTTTATTGAGAACCTGCATCTTAGGGCTGGAGATGATGAGCAAGGAGGCTGAGCTCCTGTCCCTGTGAGGCTCATTTTCCTGCACAGATCAGAATAATCCCTTTCACAGACTTACCTTCCATTCTCAAATGCTCACATACACATCTAATTTTGATGCAACATTGCACAGAAAAAGCACAGCAAGTTGTCTCTTCCAGAAGAAGAAATTAAAGTTCCAAGAAATTAAAAGGCCTGTGGATAAAGCATCAGCCCTAGAATCTCAAGGCATTGCCCGTTGTCCTGAAGCTCAGGGACACGTGTGACTGAAATACCTGGGCCCTTGTAGTGCTAGGCCATGCCTGAGGGTCCGTGACAGCTCCTGGCTTCTAACTTAAGATGAAGGCTCTTAAGTCAAGAGGGAACACTAAAGTCTCTCTCTCTTTCCTTCCCTCCATCCATGTCTTCTCTGTCCTCTTCTCCCAGTGAACAGCACAACAATTCACATGACCAAACCAGCATTCTGGGGTCAGCCTTGGTCTTTCTCTTTATTGTATTTACCTCCTGGGTCTTGTCAACTCAGCTTCCCAAACTTGTTCTGAACGTGTCCAGTCCTCACTGTCTCCACTGTGGGTCTTCATGGCATGACCACCTTTGCTCCCATCTGGACCTCTGCATTGCTTCCAAAGAGACGTCCTGCTCTGTCCTTGCCTTCCAAAGAGCAGACCAAGTGAACGCAGAAAAAACTTAAGGCATGATGCCTCTCCATTTAATAGCCCCAAAGGCCTCAATTTCTCTTCGAAGAAAACCCTACCTCTTCCCTCTGACTTGTCTATAAGCCACTGCATGAGCTGGGCTTTCTCCTCCCCTGCACTCATCCCCAAAGCCCCTCACCCTGATATTCTAGCTACAGTCTCATCCGGCCAAACGGAGGCTCTGTCTGTTCTGTGACAGCCCCAGGCTGATTCTATTTAAGTCCTTTGAGCGATGTCTCCCTCTGCCTGAGGTGCTTTCTCCTCCCTTGGTTTTCACATTGGCCAGACCCTTTTCTAATTAGCTGATTTTCATACTGAATGTCACTTCCTCAGAAAGGCCTGCCTTCCTTGACGACCCTATCCAGCGTGGACCCTGATGATTCATCACACCACCCTATCCCAGCGTTCTCAATGTATTTGCCACTGTCTGATTGTCCTTCCAGTCAATCAAGTAGTTGGGCTACTCTCTGTATTCCCCAATGGGAGTCAAGCTCCGGGAGAAATGACAAACATTGACCATGTTCGTTATTTCTCTACCTTCAGTACCTGCAACAATAGCAAGTGCTCAATAAATATTTTTTGATTGAAAGAATTTGAAGACCTCATGGCTGCTGCTCTCTGTGTTTGAATAAACTTTACCAGTTCCTTGCTGAAGGCATTTGCTTACAAAATATGAAAAAAATATGTAAAGAGCATGTGGGCATAAATCTCTGGGCCAGGCGAGAGCATGGCTGGGAGGTGGAGGAGCTAATGTAAGTGGAGTTCACTGTGAACCCAGCAGTTCTCTCTTGGCAAACCTTGTCTTTCCCGAGCCCTTCTGCAAGAAGTATCTAACAAGAACCCTTGTCAGGCTCCGTATGTTTAAGTTTTACGTACATGCAAAAACTCAGTGACATGAAACTTGACCATTTTGTGGCAGAGCTGAGAAGGTGGAACTCAGAAGTTAACTTGCTCAGGGTTCCTCGTGTAATAAGAGCCAGAGCTGGGATTTGAACTCAACTCTGAAAGCCAAACCTGTGGGCAAAGAAGGTCTTTTCAAGTTACAGAAAGAAAATGCAGGTGACCAGGAAACCCAGGACGCATCTGATTGGTCGATATTTGGACTCTGCTGGGAGCAAAGAGATGATCTGAGACAGCCTCCATTAGAGTGTCATTTTATTTAAAAAGAGCAATTTCACTGTGGGGTTTGGAAGGGCCTTCCTCCGAGAGAGCCCAATTACAGGGCGCCACATTCAAATGCAAGAATGCCTGATTTGTGCTTTTTTGAACAGTAAAAGGAGCTCTGAAACATATTAAATTTTTATGAGGTGTGTTGCTGACTAAAAATTTTTTTGAGCAAATAATCATACAAAAAGAGTAGACCACATACTTAAAATTAAAACCTCCAAATAAGAAAAATATTTATTAAATAAACTTACACCAAGCCACAGTGACCTTTTGAATAGGCTTTCTCCCTAAAATACTAAGCCAATCCATTTCTTGGAATAATTCTAATCAACAAGCTGATGGGTCACTATTAGAGATGACATCGTGGGAGGGTCTGGCTGCTGTGAAGTGAGGGAACCCTCGGCCCCGAGGGAGAAGGTCTGGTGAATCTGATCCTGTCGTTAGCTGTGTCTGGGGAGCCCGATAGCCTCTCTGGTCTACAATTTCCTCATCTTAAAAGGGAGATGAAGATCCTCTTGTTGTCTCAAGGCTATAATGAAAATCAAATGACCAGTGGATGGGAAAGCACTTTGAAAGGTATAAAATATTTATAATATTAACAGAGCTAATTTATTCCAGCAATACTAATAAGTGGACTGACTTGCCCAAGAGACGGAGGCCTTGTTGTCAGAAGCCCTTTTTCCTTGTCCTGTCCATGTGGCCCATTTCCGGGAGCTTTCAAGTCTCTCCCCGTCGAACACTTCAGGTCTGTCGTTTTACAGCATCTGCTTCGAGTCTTACTTATTCCCTTTGGCCTTAATATTCACCAGATTTCTAAAAATTCTTCTGGGTTCCACTCCTCCCCCCACCCCACCCCCGCCATTCTGTTATGACCTGATCATTTGAAAGCTCAAGAATATTCCATGATTCCCACTGACAACTAAACAGAGCCCACCTACTATGGGAAGTTCCAGTTTGATCACCTCAGTTCTCTATCACTAGATCTGACTTTTCTCTAGGTATGTGAAACTCTGCATACCCATGATCTGTTCTCACTGTTGTAAATGGAATACGTGTGTTATCCCTCGGTTTGTATGTTAAGATCCTAACCCCCAAGGTGATGGCATTAGGAAGCGGGGGCTTTGGGAGGGGATTAGGTCATGGTGGCAGAATCATCATAAATGGGATTAATTCATTTTAAGAACACACTCAGAAGCTAGGCTTTGCCCCTTCCACTGTGTGAGGAGGACACAGCTAAGGGTACCACCTGTCAGCCAGAAAGTGAGTCTTTACCAGATTCTGAATGGCCTGTGCCTTGATCACGGACTTCCCGGCCTCCAGAAGTGTCAGCAGTAAATTTCTGCTGCTAACGAGATGCCTCTTCTGTGGTACTTTGTTACAGCAGCCCAAATAGATGAAGCCGCCCACCTTCCAGCCTCCGTGTTTGCAGCTTCTCTCCCTGGGAACGCTGTCCTTCTTCTCACATGCCTGAGGCTGCAGTTCCTCCCTTCTTTTAATTATTTCAATTATGTTGAGACTCTCATCATCTCTGGTTTGACAGATAGGGCGACGGTACTCCAGCAAGGGCGACAGAGTGAGACCCCGTTTCCAAAAAAAAAAAAAAAAAAAAAAACCAAGTAAATAAAATAAAACAAAACAAAATAAAACAAATGTTAGATTAGGCCACATCTCTGCTTAAACTCTTCCTTTAGCACCTGTCTCGCTTGCAGCCAAAGCCACAGTCCTTCCTCTGACTCTGAGTGCACCCTCAGCTGCCCTCTGTCCCCTCCCCGATGTGTCTCTTACTGTGTTCTCCGTGGTCACCGCAGCCGCACTGGGCTTCCTGCGAGCACCGGGCACACTGGCGCCTCCGGTTCCTCTCCGTAGCCTCACACAGGGGTCCTCACAAGCTTGTGGTGATTAATTCATTGTGTCCTCTGCTAAATGCTCAGGGTGGATCCTTTGGAGATGTCCAGAGTTTTCTCTCTCAACAGCTCTGTCCTCTCTTAATGGTTTGCCTTGGTGTCACTAAATGTTTGGCGTCACCTCTCAAATCAGAGCACGCCGGGCTCTGCCTGTGTCCCGCCCGCCTTGGCCCCAGGTCAGGAAACTACCCTCAGGTTTTCTGTCTGTTAGGGACACGGCCATTTGTCACCAGTGACCTGAAAGACATCATTTTCTGTATTTTGTCCAGACTTTTAGTTGTTTTCAATGGGAGGGTAAGTCCGGTTCCTGTTAGGCCACGAGGCGACGTGCACAACTCGTGGCTCTCCCTTCCTGCGGTCGCCGTCCCCGCAGCAGGGCTGTGCACCCAGCGTCTCCGTGTGGTCTGTGCACTTGGTGTCGTCTCTTTCCTCCCCTCGAATGTAATTCTAGAAGGGATCTGTGTCTGTTCACAGACGTGCCTTTGGACCCAGGTCAGTGGGGGGCACATCATAGGTACCTGGCAGTCACCGGTTAGATGAGTGAAGGATGACTGTGCCAGTGTGAGGAGGGACCCGCCCAGGACCACCAGCCCGTGGTTCTGCTTCTGTAAGAAGCCCCCACCATCAGGAGGGCCTGTGCCCAGGACCTGGATACTCAGCCAGTGGCAAGAGTCTCCCACCTCCTCAGTCAGCTTCCCTCTTTGTGGGACACTCTCACAGTCCCGTCCCCATGTCCTATAAAGGGCTTTGCTTACCCAACACTCCTCAGCTGGATCACAACTCTGAGAAGCATGGATGGAAGGTTTTAAATTTCTTTTCAAAATACAATTATTTTACAACCAAGCATATATGTGTGTGTGTTTCTTCTCTGCGCCCAGCCCTAAGCAGCTGCTACTTAATCCTCATCTCTTTCTTTGTATAAAACATGAGTGTGAAAGGCCCTTTTAGCTCATAAGGGTAGAAGTTCAGGTGGGAAAGAATCCAAGGGAAACTTTGGCCTCACTGAGGAGGGGTGGGCCAGCTGAATAACAGCACCTTTCCCACAGACTTCCCCTTGTCGTAGCTCTGTGCCCGGATTTCCCATCTGTCAGCTGGTCCATCCAGCAGCTACTCACCGGAGGAGCCTAAGTTAAGTGTGGCATGAGTGGGTGTGTGTGTCTTCACTGGAACGTGCGCAGGTTTCTGGGACACTTTTTCTCTGTTTTAATTCAATCTGGGCTTCACTGAGTTGCTATCTTAGTTTTAGTTTGGTTTTCATTTTGGTTTGAAGGCTTTTGTACTGAGAGCTTCTTTCCTCTGATGCTTTATCCATGGCTTTTCAGCCTTTAGGGATCAGCTCAACAATATCAATTATTTTTATGAAGAACTTTTGGTTTTGGTCCAAACTGAACAATCAAGTTTTCTTCTGTTTCTATAATTTCATTCACTCTTCTCGTTGCAGTTATAGGATTCTGTAATTATCTAGTTTATTTGTTTGATTATAGTCAACATTTTTATTGTTAAATCATAGCTGTGTACATTAGTGCAATCAAGGGGTACAATGTGCTGGTTTCATATACATTCTGAAATATTCTCATCAAACTGTTCAACGTAGCCTTCATGGCATTTTCTTAGTTATTGTATGTAGACATTTGTATTCTGCCTTTAGT